>JBAMBO010002055.1:0-52630 GCA_037044535.1 Lordiphosa magnipectinata | reverse complement strand
TTAGCGTTTAAGACCTAGTTGATGCTCTTAATTCGACTCACAAAACATTAGAAAGTTGCAAATCAAAAAAACCACATTTTCATATTTAAAACAATAAAGAAAGTCGGTCAAGCCCGACTATAACATCCTCTATACCCCCGAAGTTTGTATATATCTGATGGGAGGGCATGAAATTTGAGTTTGGGAGCAGCCCAACAAGAACAACAGAAAAAACAACCGAAATCAGCGAGTCTCGATTACCCAAAATGCAGCTGTTGCGCCGTCTGTGTGCGCGTCTTGTAGGCGAGGTGCTCCGATTCGCATTGACTTCGTTGTGGTTCACAATTTGAAGCGAGCTTCACAATTATGTGACGCAGCTTATAATGAGACTGACTGGCGCCTATTGCCGAAAAAATCTCGGAGCAATGGGAGCAAGGGCTTGCTCAACGCTATTATATGTATCTGATCAATTTAAGCTAGAAGCCACACAAAGTAGCAAAAAAAGGCATAAAGTGTGTAAAGCGAGGTACAATCGGGCCATCGGATTAAGCGGTTCGAATTTGTTAAATAGACATTTTAGTACAAAATTTATTATTTAGAATTATTTTCTGCTATTTTTTTCACATCAAATAGGCTTCGAGCTTTCACTCAAATTCAAAAACGGTCAAGTTCGTAAGATGTGGCTAGACTTTCTTTAGTTAGTGCTAACATCTCAAACCGACACCACGTGTACAAAAAATATTTTATTTTTTTTAAATTTTAGTAAAATTTTAACCATTGTGTTGTTTTTTTATGAGTAAACAAAATTTTAGTCCTAATTTTGTTTTGTGTCCATATATAAATATGTCGTTGGAATCTAAGAGCAGCCTGACAATATTCAGCGGCGTGACTGGCGTAGGAGATGATGAGAGCAATCAATCGCGCGGCAGTGTGGCCATTGAAAATGTGGATTTAAATGACCACTTGGATCTACAAGAATATGAAGATGAAGATCTCGACGAAGATGAAGGAAAGAAGGAAAGAGCAAGCCGTTTGAAGTCCTTAGATGAAATAATGGACAAGATTCAAATGCATTATGACGACGATGATTGTGAAGCCGAAGGAACCAATACCAATTCTTGGGAGGATATGGACAATGATGTCAGTTTCGACGATGAAGATTACGAAGATTACAAGCCAAAGCGACGACCAAAACTTCAGATTAAAACTACCAAGTCTTTCGGGGATATGATGGACAATACATATGTTAATTTTCTCAGAGATTATCGGCTCACCTTTGGCTATAGTGGACATGAACTTGTGCTAAGGGCGGCACGACACTGGGTCACTATGCCTGAGAGCCGACGCTGGCTATATACACCTGTAAGTGAAATTATAGAAAAAATTTGAATATAAGTAAATGATTTTTTTAACAGGATATCTATCGTGCTAGACACGAAAATCTAGTTGACCGTTCAGACTCGGACTTGGATCTTACCAACGACTCCGACAGCCAAATGGATATGTCCGATGCTGAGGAGTGTGAGGAGGCCCCAAGGTACTTCCTTCGATCTTCTACAAAGGGAGGTCAAAATAAGGGCAACAATTGTCAAGAGGAGAAGCCAGTATGCAAGCCCAAACGTAAGCGTACATCTTGCAAGCCCAAGCGCAAGAAGAGGGGATGCAAGCCGAAGCCCAAGCCAAGGTGTCCCAAGCGAAAGAAGCGCGCATGTAAACCCAAGCCCAAGCCCAAATGCCCCAAACCTAAACGAAAGCGGTGCCAAATGATCCATCCAGATGCGCACGTGGAGCAAAGTGAGCATCTGACGGATATCCTCATCGGTTATATTAAGGGCATCCTGAGTGGGTTTAGTTCCACATGACATCGCTGGGTTTTTGATCACAAAGCGTGGTGCCGACTGACCCACACTGGTTAGCAAACGTTTGGCCACATAGCTGTCGGAACATATGACACATGGCAATGTGTGAGCGCACTTTATCCGGCTACATGGATGCCAGACTGGCTAGCAGCGGCTCTTTCACATAGACAACACTCCATGGGCACACAATCCTTACACAATTGAGCGCTCAGTGTAAATACAAAGGCATAGTCCGAATTGCGGTAGCATAACAAACGATAAAGATTCCGTGTGCTGCGCGATATCTAGCTGAGATCGGCCTCGGATTTGGCGGTGGTCAAGCCGCGTTCAAAAAGCAAGTGACATGGCTGCGGGGTATGAGATTCTAGCCAAGTCAGGCAAATTTAAATTTCCACATGCTGAGCAACAGAATTAAGTCAACTTTTACCACACCTGATGATTCCATGAACCATTACCGCATCATCGCTCCTCGGGACCAGAGAACGATTTCGAAGGATTACATAACGATCATTAACTAATCAACACTCGAATAAACTGGCTTTGAGCTCTACGCATCAAACTTGCATACACATGTTCACTCTTGAGTTATTCAATCGTATTGTTGGCACACTGATTATAATTATTCGTCTTCACTCCAATCAATTCGGATATATTTGAATGTGTTCCAGAAATCTCTAAATGGATCAACTTGGTTGATTTAATATACCTTTATCATTGATGCATTGAAATATCAAATACAAACTATCGAGCAAAGTATTAGAACGCAATCGCGCGCTTTACATTTGATCAGAAATTTTTACTATTTTGAACAATCTTTTGATAACACTAGTATACAGCATTTTCGACTCCGACAATTTGGCCGTCATGTCATATGAAAATTCCTTTTGCTGAGTGCAAAAGTGCAGTCCAAAAAATGTTTAGTTGGACCGTTTTCAAAAAATCTGGAAATAGCTAGTTTTAATTATTGTGAAGAAACGTAGCTTTAGAAAAATGTGTATATCTTCGGTATCGGTTTATTCATTATGAAAAGGTAATGTTTTCTTGTAATGCCCTATCATTCATTCATACACCACTTCTTAATCTGGTGCTTGACTTTTATTTATTTATATAAGTTTGACAAAGTTCTGTCGACATTGCAGGGGTTGCTTTAAAAATAACAGTAAATTATTTCTTATATCTAACACAGAGGAGTGAGCAGAGAAAAGATGGTAATGCATATTATTATTAGGACACAAATTTCGGATAGGTTCATAGTTAGCATAATTTGTTAGGCAAGGCTGTAGATAGATCGGAGAGAACTTTCTGGTAAGACGCAAAGGAGGGAAGAGCGCCAGAGTCAATATCACCTGATAAAACTTTTTGAATGAAAAGCACACAATGGCACGTCCAGCGGTTCTTAAGAGATGGAAGATCGATTAAGAGCAGTCGATGCTAGTAAGATGGAAGATGGATGGTGGGATACTAGTTGAGGCTGCGGAGGGCAAAAATTAAAAACTGTTTTTGAACCGATTCAAGTTGGTCCTGATATTTTTGGTAATGCGGTGTCCAAACAAGTGAGACGTATAAATGTTTAGTGAGGTACGGATCGTTAAATTTCTTGGACCATCTTTTGATAAACCCAAGAACACCCATAGCTTTTTTAGAGATGACAGAAATAAGACTATTTAAGCTTAACTGGGGGACAAAGCGAACGCCCAAATCAGCAACCTCGTAAATGCGTTCAAGAGGATTGTCATCCATCGAAAAGTTTCATAAATGCGGCTGTGTTCGATGAAAAGTCATACATTTACACTTTTCACCACCGAACACCATGTATGCATGAAGCTTAATTGAAGAAAGAGAGGAGACAACGGGTCCTTATAGGACAAGCCGAATTTTAGGTCATCAGCGTTCATCAAAGTATGCGAATGAAGCAGGACGTGAGGGATGTCGTTAATGAACAGATTAAAAAGTAAAGGTCCAAGATGACTACCCTGAGGTACCCCAGAGAGTATGCTGATGGATTCCGAAAGCGACGAATTGAAACGGACACGATTTGTTACTGACGATATAGATCCTTTTTTATGAACAGGAATGACAAAGAGCATAAAGAACTTGCACAATTTTTAAGCATACAGCTTGGTACATTGTCAGGTCCAGGAGTATATGTATGATGTTTTAATCGAACGAATACCCGAAAGCAGACACTCTAAATCCAAAACAGTTGGATGGATGCTGTTAGAGTGGGTAATAGGATAGGAATACGGGCTTAAGGTACCAAAACTAGTCGATGAAACGGAAAAGCAATGCTGAAAAAATGCTGCGAATAAATTGGCGCTGTCAGCATCATTACTAGCAGCCACATTATCGAGCGAAAGCGATGGAGAAAACTGAGAAGATTTGAGTTTGAAGTTAACGAAGTTATAGAACTTTTTTGAGTTTTACTGAAAGCTTATCTTGCAGCTAAGCAGATAATTACTGTAGCATTCTGAATTATGCAGCAAAAACTTTGAACGGGCCACTGAATATCAAGAGACTTCGACGTTATAAAGGCTTTTCCGCCATTTCTCGAACACTAAAAAATTTTTGGAATGGTTTTTTGGACTCATCGGAAGGACTTACATAAAGAATTGCTAACAAATGTTTGGGATCGCAAAATTTGTATTATTTTCTAAACTATTTTTGTCTAATACAGAAACGATAAACTTGTTGAGCTCTGTCGTTTCACAAACGTCCAACTTTTCAAAGTAACTACACTTTTAAAAGCCAACTAGTGCAACTAGTGCCAACAAGTGCATTCAGAATTGCCCACATAGCTTTGAATGTCCTCCAAAAACTATGCTCAAGCTAGTGGAGAACTTAATGGAAAAGAATTCGTAGCCTTATTTATGGCGCTAATTGGTCCTTTGCTCAACTAGCGTTGAAGCGTTGCGTTGACAACGAGACAGAGTTCTGGGCACGTGGCTTGCGGCTGCCTTGGCGTATACGCAATATTTGCTTTGTGTGAACGTTTTTTTTTTTTATTGCACTCTCGCATTTCTCTCCTTCCTGTACAAGTCTATGAAATCCGGTTTAAGCCGCTTGCTACCTGTGATATGTATGAAATTTTTGCTGCCACTCGACAGGCACATGGACGCACACATGGGCGACAATGCAGCACACACACACTTACACAAACACAAATAAAAAGTGGGTCGCATTTTTGCCAGCAGCTTCAGCTGCTGCCTGTGGCTTTGCCAACGGCTTGGGCCGCCGGTAAACACTCAAATCCAATTAAATTTAATACGACTTACTTGGCTTTGTTGCAGGCGCATGTGTGTGTGTGTAAGAGAGAGCATTTGCTTTGCTCTCTTGTTGTTTGTTTTCATTTCTCGCCGTTTTTTTGTTTTGTGTTTTAATGTTATTACTGCCGCAGCTTTTGTTCGGTTTTACCTGCAAGCTTTGGACTTGGCTTGGCTTAATTAAAGCTTAATTTTGTAAATAAAATTTGCCACTGCAAATAAGCTTAAACAAGCTAATTGACTTTTGTGGCTAAGGGAGAGAGAGAGAGTGAGGGGGGAGCCTTAGCTGGCAATTTGAAGTGGCTCGCAGGGCGATCAATAAACTCAAATTGGAGCCAACCGGCTGCGACAATTAAAATCTCTTACGACTGTCAATGCACGACACAAAATATGCAAAGGCATTACTTATACGGCAATCTCTTTCCGGTTGTCGGAGAACTGGGAGAGATATGTTCAATGGATGAAATATGAATATGCATGCGATGAAAGGAGGTGGCGTTCGCTGATGAAATCTGTGTCAAATGCAAATTCACGAGTCCATGGACAGCGACTAGGGTAAATGGATACAATTGTTTTGTGCAGTTGTTGATTTGAATAGCAAAATGCAATGCAACTGAAATTGAAAAGTACAAAATACTATTAAACGTTTTTTTTTTTGAAAAACTGTAGAATTTAATTGAAATCGAATTTGATAGTATATGCTTGAATCTAATTTAGCTGAAGTTAATAATACTAGTTTACAGCCAAATAGACACATTCATCAATATCAATTATCTTTGTAGAAGTGCGATTCTTATATCGAAAGAATAAATATAATTTTGTTGGTTTTTTTACATATGCCTATGCGATTAAAACTGAAATTTCTTGCATTTTCGAGCAAAAAAACGATTTTTTTGAAATATTTTTGGTCATTGTATTCAAACTTCTAAGCCGATTTGAAAACAATGTTCTACGCTATTATTGACACTTTAATTACCTTTCGATTCATATCTTGCCTGACACCACCTGACTGAATTATGAATTGAGATATGGCATAAAATGTAAGTGCACCTAACGAAAAAATGAAAAAAAAATTATAATAATTTTTGAAATCGATTTTTGAGATCACCAATCCAAACAACACTTAGGGCCGTTTTCTCATGTTGGTGTTTTTGCAAATCTAGGTGGATTTGCTGCATTTGCTTTGCTCATGTTCAATGCTAACCATCTAGATGAATTTCGTAGCAATCTACTTCAACCTCATTGATTTCAAATCCATGTACATTCTTATGCAAATTTAGTATTTTTGTGTATCCGCGCATATGGTCACACTGGAAAATATTTGAAAACAAAAAACATCTGCTGCTAAAAACAGTAAAGTCTGAATTGGTATTAAGTAAACCACCACATAAACCATAAATGGAAAATATTGGATGTGCCTTTAATATATAAGAACACCTGCAGACATTGCTGAAATTACAGATGCACATTCTAATTCCCCTAGTTCATTGCTTAAGCTAAGTTTACACATCCAATTAATTTGGCTAAATTTTGATTAAAAAACCATGATTAAAGATTTTACAGGACTAAAAACTTAAACTGTGGTTCCATACGCAAATAATTTGATCAAATATGGCCGGAAAGTTCCACAATTTGGCATATTTAGCCCAATTTTTATGAAAAATTTGTCCAAATTATTTGCCTGTGTGAACATGGCTTTCGACCTACTGCTTAATCTTCCATCATAGTAACAAGTCGTTCCAAAAGAAAAACCTTCTCCTCCTCTGTAAAATTCTTGCTTTAATTTTTAAAATTGGCGCGCAATAAAAAATACATAATTCAGCCGAGTGCAGAGGTGCTGCCAACCTAGTATTTGACCATTCCAGCTCTCCCGGTGTGACCGTGGCGTAAATGCCCGAATTTATAATCAACCTACATGAGACAACCAATTGCACAAAAACCATCTAGATGCAAAATCTAGATGGATTTCGATTTGAGCAAAAACATGAACACGAGAAAACGGCCCTTAAAATTAGTTTCAGTAGAAATGGATCATTTTATTTTTTTTTTAAATTGTGTAATGCTAAGCAATCGCTTTCAAAAGCTGATTTCAGGGGCCTTTTAGCGTCTTAAGAATCACGGTAAATAATAATTATTTATTTATTTATTTTAATTGCAGCTTCGTCTAAGAGAAACAGCTACAATATAATAAAATAGAAAGAGAACAGGAAAACATTAAGAGTAAATAGAAGAAACGCCTTCCGATCCGGTGGGGTTAATCTATTTTGTCGGTATGACCAGCTGGGCCCCTGCTCGCAGCGAATTTCCAAGAAACACTAGAAGCTATGCAAGTGCAAGATTATGAAGAATAAAAGACCTAAAGCCCACTGAGATTAGAAAAGATATTATTGTAATCCCTACACAAAATGAGAAATGGACAATAAGAGGCTTATAAAGAAGAAGCCTCGAGGGAATATGGTTTTGCGTTTGTCTTGAAAGGACATTAAAGTTCACCCGTCCGAGTAAATCATCAGCGTCAATATAACCCTTTATAAGCTTGTTTAGAAACATTATACCCAACATAGTACTTCTATGCTCAAGTGAAGGTAAGTCTAAACGCATAAGGGGTTATACGCAGTTAGCATTATCAAAAAATCGATTTTTTGCATATTCTTAATGTTAATGTACTTTTAAGTACTCACACAGAAAATTTTAAGTCAATCAATTTGAATTTTAACACAACCTTCTCATTTGTATTCCTCTATTTTAAGCTTGGTACGGAGATACCCGCGAAACACCCGCGAAATCAAAAACTTATAATGTGGCAGCATTATGATAGCGGGTAAAAAATCATCTGGGAAACTAAAGGTGCAGCCCTTGAAAAGGATGGTAGATATAGTAATTAAGGAGTTTTATTATGTTATTCACAATAGTTTGTTTTTTCTAGGAGCCCATTGCAACGCGGCTTTGCCTTCGTTAAGGGACAGTTTACGCTGCCAGCACGTCAAAAGTGGAAGCGATGGTGTGAGTCAGCTCCACATATGTCTTTCTTGCCAGACTTGACGGCGTTAATTCTCTTTTATTTCTTAGAACCTATAGCTCCTTATACGAGATGGCTGATGATGAGGAACTTTGGCCCAGCTCTAAGTGATTCCTTTGTGGACGACGGCGATTCTGTATGTCGAACGGATGAGCTGCTCAACTTTGCCATGGTTGGACTTGGGACTTCTTTGTCGCCGCAAGTCGTAGACGACAACTCCTAATCTATGCCGTTGCATTAGAGGTACATGATAACGAGAAGCCATAGCCCAAACAGTCGATTCAGCTCCTTCCCTAGTCGTGTCCATAGAGAACCATTTGCCTATTAAAAATTAAGGTCACGATGGACCTAAACCATTAAATTTTTTGCAAAAAAAAATTAACCAAACTCTGTCGCCTTCACTACCTATTCTTACAAATCACAAAAAGCTATTTTATCAATAACTGCATCATTGGAGGCCACCGTAACTACTCGCTGTTAATTAATTTAAATGTTCCCGCCAAGTTCAATTTGTAAACAAAACAACTAAAGATGAGCGTCTTATGTCGCAGTTACTATCGGCGAAATAATATGCAGAGATTTATTTACGTGGAAATTTTGGTCGATAATTTGAATTTTTTGTTTTACGAAGCCGCCATTTTTACCAAAAATTGCAATATCGATTATTCCTTGGATTATTACCTGGTTTTATTTATTCACTACAAGAATCTTTTTGGTTTTTTTAATTTCGGATGAACTATTCTAGAGAAATCGTGGTCACCGCCAAATATCTTTTTTTTTTAAGACCTTCAAGATATCGTCTGCACGAGCACACCATATCAATTTTTTTACAAATTATAAGTGCCATTATAAACTTTAATGATGCCACTAAATATATCAATACTTTTGGTTTTTGAAGCACTAACTACCTTTTCACAAAAAAATTTATAAAAAAATATATTTTTTCGGCCATTAACTAAGTCTCGAAATATAAAGTTGTCAAAAAAGTCTTGCGGTATTTCCGCAAGCTTGTCTTTGCAAGCGCGTAGTTCTAGTTGTATTCGTCGCATCGGTTCACGCTAGAGCTTTTTGGAAAGCTCTTTTCACGCGCTAACACGTGTTTGATTTATTGTTGTTTGTTTTTAGTCGTTCGTGAGTTATAGCGTCGCAAACATGGAGCAAAATAAAGAGAAAATACGGCATATTTTACAGTACTACTACGATAAAGGCAAAAATGCATCTCATGCTGCCAATAAAATTTGTGCAGTTTATGGACCCGATACAGTTTCCATTTCCACCGCACAACGATGGTTTCAACGTTTTCGTTCTGGTGCAGAGGTGATCGAAGATGCGCCACGGTCCGGAAGGCCTGTCGTCGAAAATTGCGATAAAATCGCTGAATTGATCGAAAGAGACCGGCATAGTAGCAGCCGTAGCATCGGCCAAGAGCTGGGCATGAGTCATCAAACCGTTATAAAACATTTGAAGAAGCTTGGATTCAAAAAGAAGCTCGATGTATGGGTGCCACACGACTTGACGCAAAAAAACATTTTTGCCCGTATGGATGCATGCGAATCGCTTCTGAATCGCAACAAAATCGACCCGTTTTTGAAGCGGATGGTGACTGGCGATGAAAAGTGGGTCACTTACGACAACGTGAAGCGTAAACGGTCGTGGTCGAAAAGCGGTGAAGCTGCCCAGACGGTGGCCAAGCCTGGATTGACGGCCAGGAAGGTTCTTCTGTGTGTTTGGTGGGATTGGCAGGGAATCATCCACTATGAGCTGCTCCCCTATGGCCAAACGCTCAATTCGGACCTGTACTGCCAACAACTGGACCGCTTGAATGCAGCACTCATGCAGAAGAGGCCATCTTTGATCAACAGAGGCCGAATTGTCTTCCATCAGGACAACGCCAGGCCACACACATCTTTGATGACGCGCCAGAAGCTCCGGGAGCTCGGATGGGAGGTTCTTTTGCATCCACCGTATAGTCCGGATCTCGCACCAAGTGATTACCACCTATTTCTGTCCATGGCGAACGAGCTTGGTAGTCGGAAGTTGGCCACAAGAGAGTCCTGTGAAAATTTGCTCTCCGAGTTTTTTGCCAATAGGGAAGCGAGCTTCTATAAGAGGGGCATTATGAAGTTGGCATCTCGTTGGGAGCTCGTCATCGAACAAAACGGCGCATATTTGACTTAAATCGCATTATTATAACCAATTTTATGAACAATTGAAAATTCAATCAAAATACCGCAAGACTTTTTTGGAGGAAGTCTCAACTGTGGGTCCCAACAAGCAAGCAAAAGGAACTGCTTCTGGACAGATTCGATGCTATTACACAGGGTAAATGATTGAGGGTTCCAAATGCACGAACCCAACTTCAAAATGGGCCTCACTAGGGATATAAACAAGAGCTTGGTCGTGTAGGGATGATTGAACTCCTTGGACCAACGTTTAATAAAACCTAACAAACCCATGGCTTTATTCACTGAAAGTTCAATATGAGTGCCAAAAGAAAGTTTATGGTCGAGGGTAATACGCAGATAATGGAAAAATTCAACTTGTTCAAGTTGATAAGAATTTAATAAACTTACATAAGAAGATAAGTTATGAGGATATCTACACAATCTAAATTAAGTTGCCATAATTTACATAAGATGACAGAAAAATTCGAAATAAATAAATTTAAAAATCAGATAATTAGCATTTGGATTGGGAAAAGTTTAAAGGTGGCGCTACAACGCGAACTACCAAAACAATTACATAATATTTTTCAGCGTATGTCACCAAATTTTCCATTTGTTCCAAACTTTGATTAATTCTCCATCACTGGCAATTTACTTAATGTCTCTAGCTTTACTGGTGCCCGAGACATTGCAATTTTAATAAAAATGTTTATCAAAGAAGGATTTTCAACGATATCTCAAGGCCTGATCAGTTTGATTTGAAGTAACTTATTCAATTCATGGAATCAAACCGGAACCAGAACCGGAACTGGAACACATATTTTTAATTTTTTGTATACCGGTATTTGAGAACCGGTATTCTTGGTACCGAAAAGAGCGAAAAGAACCTTAACATTGTACCGGTACAGTTTCGGCACAGCGAGCACTTAATTTTGAGAACGTTATCCTGGCATTTTATCGGACCCACATAATATCACAAAATTACCTGGGTAACTATTTTGGTGGGTATTATCTGTTCAAGCCCAACTAAATGTGGAAATAAGCTCTGACACTTTATCTTAAAATGGAAACGAAGTCGAGTCATATTTCTCGCACTTGCAGCATACCTCAAAATAATCGATTTTGTTTTCTCTATGGAAAATACATCTTTTTGTTTATGTTCAATCCAAGAAAACCAAAGGATCTGCAACGATATCGTCTGTAGGACAACTCAGATATGTCGCTCTTGTTGGACCATGAAAATGAACCTGTAAAACGAAATAACATATTTCCAGAGAATAAATTATATCAATATAAAAATTGTACACCATAAGAACACAATATGGCGAATATTTCTGAATCATTAACTCAAAAGTCGTGACAATCTCAAAGTAACTGAACGATATGTATTTATATGAAAATACTTGGAACAATACGAAAAGTTCAGTATCTTCACAAATCAGTTTAATGGCATTAAACAAGGTTTTCTGAGCTTAAATCGATAACAAAGATAAAAGTCGACATGTACCAGAACCGGAACCGGAACCGAAAAACGATTCGGTTTGATTCCCTGATTCAACTATAAAGGAAATTTCAAAATTCCCCACTTTAGGTCGCACCGCTAACTTAATCGGTCTTAGAGCCTTTTAATGTAGTATAGAAGGTTGTTTCTACCTACAATAACGACTCAAACAATGTAGTCCGAAGGAGCTTCTAAAAAGGTCGGGTCGATGTGGCACCCATGACGGTCAGGTTATCTTATTTTGCGACTACTCATGCCATATTACCATTAATAATTAATACGACTAAGCAAGACGTCCAAATGATAATGGTACCACCAGGTACCAATGCACCTATAAATTATATTAAGATATAACAATGTTATTTCCACTGCGGTTTCGGGTCGGTTCAGCTATTTTGAAAGCAATTCTTTTTGGTTAAAGAGCACTAAAAAGTGGTTCAATTTGGACTAGTCTTATTCGGCTTTATTAGCTTTGAGTATATTTTGTGATATCATTTACAGCTACAAACTTTCACTTTGACTCCGTTAGCAGTCATTTTATTCTTAATCATAATTTGAAAGCAACAATTATCACATAAATGGTCACTTAATTACATTCCGTGTTCAGCCCAAGCCGCGCAAACTGTTTAAATAACGTCCGCTGACCTGTCCTGCCTGCTCCTTCATAAATCTTTCACTTCCGCTTTTAGCTGGCGTTTGAGTTTTCAACCAAGCATTTCGAATTTTATCCGGAGTGTCGAACTTCTGGCCAAGTAGCAGCGGCAACATCAACATCCAACAAAGCACTGCCAGTGTGAGTTTCATCGCCAGGCAAATAACTGGCAAATGACGTGTGAGTTGGGTTTTTATACGAATGCGTTGCACTTCCAGGTTTCGGCCAGTCAGCCTTGAGCTGGCCGAAAAAACAAAGCACAGCTGGAAAAGTAGCTGTTGCTTCTAAATTTAAATAAAGAACTCCATCAACTATAAACTTTGTTGAATCAACCGAGTAATACACTGCGCTGGGAGGGTGCTGCCGTCTGGCAATTAAGAAAATTGGCTCAGTCAAGTGGCAACGGCGTGATTGTTGGTGCTTTAATTAGGCATTTGCTGGCCTTAACACCTAACAACAAATGCTTCGTAATAGATTGTAAATATTTGAAACCTCCGCAGCAATTTGATTTGACATTGTTGTGGCCAAGCCACAGCAATTACAACAGCAACACAAAAACATTTTACTCAATTTACAACTTTCACTGAAGCTTCCTGCCCCACTTCACTTACTTTTTGCACGATTTGATTTTACATTTAATGATTTTTCGCACTTAATTAGAAGCGAGTGTCGATGTCAGTGGCAGGCAATGCGGATGCCTGGGCCATGATTTGATTAAATGTGAAGATGAATTTTAATTAAAATCGTTGCCAACCCCTGTAACTCTTCGCCACCCCCGCCTTGCGAGTTGCGGCCAAGTTTTTGACACTCAACTTTTGTGTAAAGGGTTTGGGGGCCTTAATAGAGCAATAAAAGCCGCAAGTTCATGGCATGGATAGCGGGCTCTTTTGTGGGCTTAGTCATTGCCAGGGCATTTAATTTATGCAAAATGAAAATTAAAGAGAAATTCGCCGCACAACTTTTTTGGCTGTCGCATATTAATGAATTGTCGAAACTACTTACAAGTAATTTGGCAAATTCTCATTCTCTCCCCAGCCATTGCCATCAATTTCAATTAAAGCTAATGACTTTAAGCTATATCTATGTATTTAACTATGCGTCGGTCTGTCTTAGCAAATAATTTTGCATAATTTACAATCGAATATGTGGCAAAACAATGCCGCTTTGTCTATGTGTATTGTCAATTCAAATAAAGCCAGCTTGAAAACTTTTACAAAAGTTTTTCAAAAACAAAAAGAAAATACCGCAAAAAAAATAATCAAAATAAAAAGAAGACAAAAAGAAAACCATTGCACTCCCACTCGTACATGTATGCGCACACAACATTGCTGGGCAGTCACGTGCAGACGGAAAACAAAAAAAAAAACAAAAAAATTAAGAATCAGTTTCTATCGCAGGCTCGACCATAAGATACCCATTGGATGAGAGGAAAAAAAAAGAATGATAATAATATTAAGTTGCTTTTAAAGCGTTGTTAAATGCAATCAATTAGAAAATACAAGTACCGACGCAGTGGACGGCGAAAAAGTGTTTGCTGATATATGTATGTATACGACGTGGTGACAGAACAAAAGGACCATATCCAAATTAATCGTAGTATCGATCAAAATTAAACTTAAATATGTTATGGGCCTTATGTCCAAATTAAATTCGGACATATTGCCCACATCTCGTCGGACTTTTCGCCCAGTTTAATAAAAACCCTGCAATTATAACCAAAGAGATGTCGCTTGAATTTGTGTTGCTGCAAGGCGCAAAACGAAATAGCTGTCTCTTGCATATCAACGAAAAGGAGCACATTTATGAATTCGAAACTTCTTATATGCAGAATGGGAAGTAAAGCAGCGTTGGTCAACGCGAGCGAGGCCAAAAAGTGAGAGTATATTGGTGTGCAATAATAAAGCACCGTGAACCAACTTCGATCTGACCGCAGCGAAGGCTAGCCAGCGACTGAAGGCCTGTTTACTCTTTTGACTTCAGCTTCGGCATGCGTTCGGCTCGTGTGTGTTTAAATAGCGAAATGTCTTCGGCCCCTGGGGGGTACCGGTGACCATCGCTGCTATAAAGAAGATCGTGTGCTATGGAAATGGCTGCTCTGTAATAAATGGCGACATTAATAGCGTCCTATGCACAAAAGGAGCAAATTCTCATCATGTCCGTGCGTAGCCACAAATCATACGCACCCGCCCACAAAGCTTTTGTGACTTGGCGTTAGCTGTTGATGCTGGATTTTTTTTTTGCTATTATTAATCAGGACAGCATTAATTTGTTAAATTTTATATTCAGCACTGTGCATTTAATGTCATTTAAATTTGAGTACGGACATTCTGCCCATGGGCTTTATTTCCGGTCAAAAGGCCCACAAAAACTCTGAGTAATATTTCAAAGAAGTGATCGAAATTTTTCATATGTGCCTTATATCCGTTGGCGTTTTGTCATGTCACCATTCTACGTGTATGCCACACAGAGGGAAATAACCAAGAACATTGGACTCAAGATCAGCACAAACGTTTTCAAAAACTGTGTAAGAACTGTTTCTCTCATTTGTAGAACAATATTTACTTATAAAACAATTTTTTGAGAACACTAATAATTTTGCCCAAAAGATTTCATCGCATCGATATATTCATTTCCTACCCCATAAACTAGATATATTCTTCATCGGTTCGAAGAAAACCAAAAACTGCGAAAATTTAAAAAAATTCATTAAGTTCGAAAAAGTGATTTAAGCTGTTTTTATACTCTGTACCAAAGGTATATACTCTATGTATATTAAGTTTGTGCAAAAGTATGTAACAGGGAGAAGGAATCATTTCCGACCCTATAAAGTATATATATTCTGGATCAGCACCAACAGCCGAGTCGATATAGCCGTATCCGTCTGTCCGTCTGACTGTATGAACATACAGATCTCAGAGATGGTAAGAGATTGAGGTTTGACATATATGGGACTTCTGATACGTGCAGGCAGATCCAGTTTGTTTTCAATTTTCGCCACGCCCCTGCCGCAGCCAGAATTTTGAAAAACGAAATATCTTTCAATTTCGTAGATAGAAAATTCTTACTTTCTATTTTATTTTCAATATTTATCGATTTGCTGAAGGAATGATATAGATCGGTTGAACGATACTCAAGCAAAAAAAAAGGACAATAAACTAAGGTTAAGCTAGTATAGGCTGATCAAAAAGCGAACAACACAACTTAGCGTTGTATAAAATCAGGTTAAGCGAGAATCGGCAGATCAAACAGCGAACAAAACTCGGCGTTGAGTAAATTCATCGTGCAGTTTATAGAGCCGGCTGACATCTTTGCAAGTAAATCGGCTCTCGTGATCACTAACAAGCACATTTTTGTGTTCTCTCGATTAGGCTGGCCCTGCCTAATATATCAGGCAAGCTTTCTTCCCATATCTTTGTCAGCTCCGTCCCATGAGTTATTGCACGAGTTTTTCACACGAGGCGATTCTCGCTCATTCCAATCAATCGTCGCTGAGCCAAACGAACAAAACACCCAAATTGATTGGAATGAAGACGAACATGATTATAATCAGTGTGCCAACAATACGATTGAATAAAACTGAACATGTGAACATGTGTATGCAAGATTGAAGCGTTTATTTGGAGAAGCCGTTTTCTGGTCCTGAGGAGCTATGATGCGGTCATGGTTCATGCAATCTCCAATTGTGGTAAAAGTTGACTCAATTCTTACATGTGGAAATTTTAATTTGTTGCTTTTGTCTATGAAATGTACCTATATAGACCAACTTGGCTAGAATCTCATCCATCGCAGCCGTCACTTGCTTTTTGAACGCGGCTTGACCACCGCCAAATACGACGCCGATCTCAGCTTGATAACGCGCAGCATGCGGAATCTTTATCGTTTGATATGCTACCGCAATTTGGACAATGCCTTTGTATATACACAGAGCGCTCAATTGTGTAAGGATTGTGTGCCCATGGAGTGTTGTCTACGTGAAAGTGGCGCTGCTAGCCAGTCTGGCATCCATGGAGCCGGATGAAGTGCGCTCACACATTGCCATGTGTCATATGTTCCGACAGCTATATGGCCAAACGTTTGCTAACCAGTGTGGTCAGTCGCCACCACGCTTTGTGATCAAAAACCCAGCGATGTCATGTGGAACTAAACCCACTCAGGATGCCCTTAATATAACCGATGAGGATATGCGTCAGATGCTCACTTTGCTCCACGAGCGCATCTGGATGGATCTGCGTCTGGATGTACTCCAAGCAGATGTCACGGTCGCCATTTAGCACCGCTTTCGTTTAGGTTTGGGGCATTTGGGCTTGGGCTTGGGTTTGCATGCGCGCTTCTTTCGCTTGGGACATCTTGGCTTCGGCTTCGGCTTGCATCCCCTCTTCTTGCGCTTGGGCTTGCAAGATGCACGCTTACGTTTTGGCTTACATACTGGCTTCTCTTGACAATTGTTGCCCTTATTTTGACCTCCCTTTGTAGAAGATCGAAGGAAGTACCTTGGGGCCTCCTCACACTCCTCAGCATCGGACATATCCATTTGGCTGTCGGAGTCGTTGGTAAGATCCAAGTCCGAGTCTGAACGGTCAATTAGATTTTCGTGTCTAGCACGATAGATATCCTGTTAAAAAACCATTTATTTATATTCAAATTTTTCTATAATTTCACTTACAGGTGTATATAGCCAGCGTCGGCTCTCAGGCAGAGTGACCCAGTGGCGTGCCGCCTTTAGCACTAGTTCATGTCCACTATAGCCAAAGGTGAGCCGATAATCTCTGAGAAAATTAACATATGTATTGTCCATCATATCCCCGAAAGACTTGGTAGTTTTAATCTGAAGTTTTTGTCGTCGCTTTGGCTTGTAATCTTCGTAATCTTCATCATCGAAACTGACATCATTGTCCATATCCTCCCAAGAATTGGAATTGGTTCCTTCGGCTTCACAATCATCGTCGTCATAATGGATTTGAATCTTGTCCATTATTTTATCCAAGGACTTCGAACGGCTTGCTCGTTCCTTCTTTCCTTCGTCTTGGTCTTGATCTTCATCTTCATATTCTTGTAGATCCAAGTGGTCATTTAAATCCACATTTTCAATGGCCACACTGCTGCGCGATTGATTGCTCTCATCATCTCCTACGCCAGTCACGCCGCTGAATATTGTCAGGCTGCTCTTAGATTCCAACGACATATTTATATATGGACACAAAACAAAATAAGGACTAAAATTTTGTTGACTCACGAAAAACAATACTATGGTTAAAATTTTACTAAAATTTAAAAAAAATAAAATATTTTTTGTACACGTGTTGTCGGTTTGAGATGTTAGCACTAACTAAAGAAAGTCTAGCCACATCTTACGAACTTGACCGTTTTTGAATTTGAGTGAAAACTCGAAGCCTATTTGATGTGAAAAATTTACCAAAAAATAATTCTAAATAATTAATTTGTAACTAAAATGTTTATTAAACAAATTCGAACCACATAGTCCAATTTTTTGAGTGTCACTCGTGGTCCCGTATTCTGCCTAAAAAGCAATAATGGGGCTAGAGGCATTGCATTTCCCTCAGCCCCTTCTTTGTCCTATCTTAAAACCTGAGCGTGTAAAAATAAAAAAGTTGGTCCAATGGTTCTGGATTTGTTTCGGGAACGGCTTGTAAGAAATGGATTAACTTAAAAAAATGTGATCAGAATTGTTGTGGCTATCGCATCTGCCTCCACGTTTGGGGAAAGTTCAAAAAAACCGGAGCTGCAGGGTTTTAACATCCAAAAAATTCGTGGGTCACTGAACATTTTTATACCCTTGAAAATGGTATTATAATTTTTAATAGAAGTTTGCAACGCATCGATATATTCATTTCCGACCCCATAAACTATATATTTTCTTCATCGGGGCGACGAAAACCAAAATCCGAGAAAATTTAAAATTTAAAACATTCGTTAATTTCGAAGAAGTTAATTTAACTGTTTTTATACTCTGTACCAAAGGTACACAGAGTTTATTTAGTTTGTGCAAAAGTTTCTAACAGCCAGAAGAAATCATCTCCGACCCAATAAAGTATATTAGGGATTCACCAGCCCGCGTAAATGCGTAATTGTGTAAATTTACGCGACGCAGCTGTTGAGCACCCCTTCTGTTTACCCTCGTAATTTTAGGCGTAAGTCAGCCGTATTTGACAGGCTGTGAATATTGCGTACGTTACTAAGTACTTTTAGCCGCTACTTTGAACACGTCAAGTTTTTCCACTTTTCCACTTTTAGAGCGATTTTATAAACATACCCCAGGGCAACAAAAAGTTGTTAATTTTTATACTCTGTACCGAAGGTACATAGAATATAGTTTGTGCAAAAGTATGTAACAGGCAGAAGGAATCGTTTCCGACCCTATAAAGTATATATATTCTTGATCAGCATCAACAGCCGAATCGATATAGCCATGTCCGTCTGTCCGTCCGTCCGTCCGTCCGTCTGTCCGTCCGTCCGTATGAACGAAGAGATCTCAGAGATGGTAAGAGATAGAGGTTTGACATGTATGGGACATATATTTCTTATACTTGCAGGCTGATCAAGTTTATTTTCCATTTTTGCCACGCCCCCTCCCGCCCCCGCTATTTGGAAAAAACTTCATATCTCCTACAGTTTTGGAGATAGATCGTTCGTTCCTTCTAGAGATACCTTGTAAACAAAATTTTTTATCGATTTGCTGAAGGAATGATAAAGATCGGATGAACGATACTCAAGTTATGGGCAAAAAACGGCCAGTTAACACCACCCACCCCCCCACCAACAACCACAGCAACATACCCTAACCGTTCAACACAGGCAATCTTAGTGGGAGAGAGAAAGAGAGAGAGAAACTTAGAGAGCGCACCGCGTTGTGCGCGGGGTGTTAACTGGCCGTTTGACTCCTGAGCAAATGCGAGTGTAAGGGTACAGAGTATGTTATAGTCGGGCTTGACCGACTTTCTTTCTTGTTTTCCTATGTGTTTTGTTGTTGTGTCGTAAACTTTTGGAGTTTATGCTTTTTGATTTACTCTTTTACTAGAGCTGATGAATACCCTATATATATTCTTGATCAGCATCAACAGCCGAGTCGATGTAGCCATGTCCGTCTGTCCGTCCGTATGAACGAAGAGATCTCAGAGATGGTAAAAGATAAAGGTGTGACATGTATGGGACAAAAATCACTATACTTGCAGGCAGATAAAGTTTATTTGCAATTTTGCCACGCAATTTGGAAAAAAATGCATATCTCCCACAATTTTGATGATAAATTTTTTGTACCTTCTAGAGAAGTCTAGTAATCAAAGTTATTTATCGATTAGCTAAAGGAATGATGAAGATCCGCAACTTAGAAACTTAGAGATGAGCGTATAACGCGTAAAACAGCTTATAACACGTATAACGAGCGAGCAAATTCGAGCGACGGCATTAACTGTTACAAAGTATCTTATAGTCGGGCTTGACCGACTTTCTCACTTGTTTGAACAATAGATTAATCCAAATAGTTTTGGGTCCGGTGCTGGTTCAGTTTCGGGGACTTTGAGGGTTTTAAAACGCTTTTTAAAAGCGTGAGAATTCGAACCGGTTGCAGCCTTGATTACACAGTGCAACACTAAAATCTTGATCGAGTCGAGACCAGAAAAGTATCAGAGGGTATGATGGTAGTGTGAAAACTTTGACTGGGTTTGGTCTGTTTAGCTACCGATTTTATTTAATTGCACTTTGAAGTTTTAAGCCTCTGATTGGATTTAGGAACTGAATATCTCGAAAACTATTTCTAATTTGGTTTTAACGTTTGAGACCAAGTTGATGCTCTTAATTCGACTCACAAAACATTAGAAAGTTGCAAATCAAAAAAACACATTTTCATATAATAAACAAGAAAGAAAGTCGGTCAAGCCCGACTATAACATCCTCTATACCCCCGAAGTTTGTATATATCTGATCGGAAGGCATGAAATTTGAGTTTGGGAGCAGCCCAACAACAACAACAGAAAAAACAACCTTAATCAGCGAGTCTCGATTACCCAAAATGCAGCTGTAGCGCCGTCTGAGTGAGCTGCGCATTGACTTCGTTGTTGTTCACAATTTGAAGCGAGTTAATTGAGACGCAGCTTATTATGAGACTGACTGGCGCCAACTGCCGAAAAAATCTCGGAGCAATGGGAGCAAGGGCTTGCTCAACGGTATTATATGTGATCAATTTAAGTTAGAAGCCACACAAAGTAGCAAAAACAGCCATAAAGTGTGTAAAGCGAGGGACAATCGGTCCAGCGGATTAAGCGGTTCGAATTTGTTTAATAGACATTTTAGTACAAATTTATAATTTAGAATTATTTTTTGCAAAATTTTTCACATCAAATAGGCTTCGAGTTTTCACTCAAATTCAAAAACGGTCAAGTTCGTAAGATGTGGCTAGACTTTCTTTAGTTAGTGCTAACATCTCAAACCGACAACACGTGTACAAAAAATATTTTATTTTTTTTAAATTTTAGTAAAATTTTAACCATTGTGTTGTTTTTCGTGAGTCAACAAAATTTTAGTCCTTATTTTGTTTTGTGTCCATATATAAATATGTCGTTGGAATCTGAGAGCAGCCTGACAAGCGGCGTGACTGGCACAGGAGATGATGAGAGCAATCAATCGCGCAGCAGGTGTGGCCATTGGAAATGTAGATTTAAATGACCACTTGGATCTACAAGAATATGAAGATGAAGATCTCGACAAAGACGAAGGGAAGAAGGAACGAGCAAGCCGTTCGAAGTCCTTAGATGAAATAATGGACAAGATTCAAGTCCGTTATGACGACGACGATTGTGAAGCCGAAGGAACAAATACCAATTCTTGGGAGGATATGGACAATGATGTCAGCTTCGATGATGAAGACTACGAAGAATACAAGCCAACGCGACGACCAAAACTTCAGATTAAAACTACCAAGTCTTTCGGGGATATGATGAGCAATACATATGTTAATTTTCTCAGAGATTATCGGCTTACCTTTGGCTATGGTGGAAATGAACTAGTGCAAAAGGCGGCACACCACTGGGTCACTATGCCTGAGAGCCGACGCTGGCTATATACACCTGTAAGTAAAATTATAGAAAAATTAATATATAATATGTATATAAATGATTTTTTAACAGGATATCTACCGTGCTAGACACGAAAATCTAATTGACCGTTCAGACTCGGACTTGGATCTTACTAACGACTCCGACAGCCAAATGGATATGTCCGATGCTGAGGATTGTGAGGAGGCCCCAAAGTACTTCCTTCGATCTTCTACAAAGGGAGGTCAAAATAAGGGCAACAATTGTCAAGAGGAGAAGAAGCCAGTATGCAAGCCCAAACGTAAGCGTACATCTTGCAAGCCCAAGCGCAAGAAGAGGGGATGCAAGCCGAAGCCCAAGCCAAGGTGTCCCAAGCGAAAGAAGCGCGCATGCAAACCCAAGCCCAAGCCCAAATGCCCCAAACCTAAACGAAAGCGGTGCCAAATGATCCATCCAGAAGCGCACGTGGAGCAAAGTGAGCATCTGACGGATATCCTCATCGGTTATATTAAGGGCATCCTGGGTGGGTTTAGTTCCACATGACATCGCTGGGTTTTTGATCACAAAGCGTGGTGCCGACTGACCCACACTGGTTAGCAAACGTTTGGCCATATAGCTGTCGGAACATATGACACATGGCAATGTGTGAGCGCACTTCATCCGGCTCCATGGATGACAGACTGGCTAGCAGCGCCACTTTCAGATAGACAACACTCCATGGGCACACAATCCTCACACAATTGAGCGCTCAGTGTATATACAAAGGCATAGTCCGAATTGCGGTAGCAGCATATCAAATGATAAAGATTCCGTATGCTGCGCGATATCAAGCTGAGATCGGTCCGGATTTGGCGGTGGTCAAGCCGCGTTCTAAAAGCAAGTGACATGGCTGCGGGGGATGAGATTCTAGCCAAGTCAGACAAATTTAAATTTCCACATGCTGAGCAACAGAATTAAGTCAACTTTTACCACACCTGATGATTCCATGAACCATTACCGCATCATCGCTACTCGGGACCAGAGAACGATTTCGTAGGATTGCATAAGGATCATTAACTAATCAACACGCGAATAAACTGGCCTTAAGCTCTACGCATCAAACTTTCATCCATATGTTCAGCGCTCAGTGTATATACAAAGGCATAGTCCGAATTGCGGTAGCATATCAAACGATAAAGTTTCCGTATGCTGCGCGATATCAAGCTGAGATCGGCCTGGGATTTGGCAGTGGTCAAGCCGCGTACAAAAAGCAAGTGACATGGCTGCGGGGGATGAGATTCTAACCAAGTTGGTCTATATAGGTACATTTCATAGACAAAAGCCACAAATTAAAATTTCCACGTGTAAAGCAGCTGAGCGACAGAATTGAGTCAACGCTTACCACACTTAAAGATTCCATGAACCATGACCGCAGGATCAGAGAACGGCTTCTATAAATAAACGCATCAAACTTGCATAAACATGTTCACTGTTTTATTCATTCATATTGTTGGCACTCTGATTGTCATTTTCGTCGTCATTCCAATCAATTCGGGTGTTTTGTTCGTTTGGCTCAGCGACGATTGATTGGAATGAGCGAGAATCACCCTCGTACGCATGATACAATATGTACAAGGTAGTGCAACCGGATGTGAATTTTTGCATGCGCGAGAATTTATCGAACCAGAGGGCTACAACAAACACAAATCCAGAGACGCTTAGTTACTTACATATTTTGACAGCTTCCGATAGAAGTTTGGTACTACATCAGGAAATCGAAGGCGGCCAGCATTGAATCATCGATCCAAGGCAGACAGAATATCGAAGCTGCGCAGTGCGCTACCTTGTAGTTATTGTATCCAGTTTTTAAAAAAGCCAATAAGTTTCATTTCGTCTGCTTCTGCATTTGATAAAAACAAAAGCCGCAGCAAAATCAAAAGCAAAAAATTATTAACCTCAGCAACTTGACGTCTAATTTTTCATCATTTTTGAGTTTCATTTTCATTTTGCGTTTGTTCAGTGTCGTAAGTCGACGCTGCTAGCAAGCGCGACAGAAGTCACTCACATCTCTGTTCTGTTTTGGCATTTTGCTTTTTATCCGGCACAATAAAATTTTTACCGTTACTCGAATCGGCTCGGTTGAAGATAACAGCGCGCTGAAAAAAAAACATTGTTGCGTTCCGTTAAATTTTGGTGGTGTTAATTCCAAGAACACTTCCAAGGCACTAAACAAAATCATCAACAATATCAAAATCACAATGCAACGTCTACTGCTACTGCTTATTTTTCTCAATAATCGATTTTTGCTTTTGATTTTGCTGCTATCTCGGTTTTCATCAAAAGTAGAAGCAAAAGGAAGAGCTCATATTGATAAGTTAAAAAAAGTCGAAGTTATTAAAAGTGAAAATATTTGAACTTATGCTACTTCGACAGAAGCAATTTAAACACTGATTTTGGCTGCAGGAAATAAGGCCCCAAAAGATAAAATGGTTAATGTTTAGTATAGGTCCATTATGGCCTAATAATTTGAAAAAAATGTTCTCGATGAACCGCGAATTATGAAGAATTTATGTGCTGAAAACAGTTGGCGGTCACCCGAGGTTCTCTTTCCATTGAATTTCAAAGTTTGAATTTTTGTCCATACAAAATATGTGTAAACGCAAGTGCTTTTCGAATTGTGTTTGGTTTAAAATAATAATTTATGATTTAATAATCGCGCGTAATTTTTTTTTAATTTTCGCCTACCGCGGAATTTTTTTTCTTCGCATGTGGTGCATCTATAACATTTAACAAACTACATAGGAAGAGGGAGAAGAGGAAGCGGTGGAAGAGGAGGAATCGGTGGAAGGATTGTGGGATGATTGAAGGAGGAGGAATGGTTGGATGAGGAGGACGCGGTATTATATTTGTTCTTACATGGCAATAGCATTCATTTTGCTGTGACCATCTCACATTGTTGAGCACATGTGGACTAGGCCTTCTGGGTAAACAACATACAGAAAAACGCGCCTTGAACTATACCTTAAAACGATGGTGAGGAAAGTATTTAAGAAGTTTCATCTTTTGTGTAGCGCCATTTTCACAGTCGGAAGCGAATAAAAAGATTGTAACTTCCAGAAAATTTGAACGAAATTTATTTTAAATCAAACACAATTAAAACGAGAAGGCCAAGCTAACTTCGTCTGTGCCGAAGTTTTTATACCCTTGCAAATGCTGTTTTTGAAATGTCAGAGTTTAAGAACGCTTACATAAAAATCTAAAAAATTTTTAACTAAAACCCATTTTCCGACAGATAATCATCTGATTTCGACCAAATTTCGCGAATCTTTTTGAAAACATATCAAAATATAAAAATCGCCGAGTTTAAGAACGATAAAATTTAAAACAAAAAAGTTAATCTCACTAAGATTCATTTTCCGACCGATCGGTCCTATGGCAGCCTTTTGATATAGTCATCCGATTTCGACCAAATTTTGCAAATATATTTGAAAGCATACAAAATTAGTAATCAGTGAGTTTAAAGACGCTAACACTCAAAACAAAAAAAATTTCTTACTAAGAACTATTTTCGACCGATCGGTCCTATGGCAACCATAAGATATAGTCACCCGATGTCGATCAACTTTTTCAAATTTGTTTGAATGCTTTTAATATTTAGAATCACCGACTTAAAGAACGATTTACTTGAAAACAAAAAAGTTTTTTTCACTAAGACCCATTTTCCGACCGATCGGTCCTATGGCAGCTATATGTTATAGTCATCCGACTTTGACCAAAATTTGCAAATCTGTTTGAAAGCATATAATACTAATTATGGCCGAGTTTTTTGACGCTAGCATTGCAAACAAAAAAGTTTTTTTCACTAAGACCCATTTTCCGACCGATCGGTCCTATGGCAGCTATATGTTATAGTCATCCGACTTTGACCAAAATTTGCAAATCTGTTTGAAAGCATATAATACTAATTATGGCCGAGTTTTATGACGCTAGCATTGCAAACAAAAAAGTTTTTTGACCGATGGTTCCTATGGCAGCTATAAGATATAGTCATCCGATCCGGTTGGTTCCGACATATTAGCAGCGTGCAGTAAAAAGAAGACTCTGTGCAAAATTTCAGCTCGATAGCTTTAAAACTGAGAGACTAGTTTGCGTAGAAACAAACGGACAGACAGACTGACGGACAAAGCTCAATCGACTCAGCTCATCGCCCTGATCAAGAATATATATAGTTTATGGGGTCGGAAATGAATATTTCTATGCGTTGCAAACTTCTGGGCAAAATTATAATACCCTTTGCAAGGGTATAAAAATACACATTTTTGGTGGACAAAAATGCCATCTTTGAAGTTCAATTGCAAGAGAACCGTGGGTGACCTCCAACTGTTTTCTGCACGTAAATTCTTCATAATTCGCGGTTCATCGAGGACATTTTTTTTCAATTTTAGGCCATAATGGACCTATACTAAACATTTACCCAAGACGATGAAATAAGGCACAAAAAAAAAAAAATTACATAAGGCCCCAAAATCATTATGAAATAACGCCCCAATTTCTAAAATGAAATAACCCTACTTTTTTGTACATTTTATTGCTTTTTTTTAATATATTGTCTTCTAAGAACATTTTCTCATTTATTTATTCATTAAAATACAAAATATCGGAAACACCTGATAACAAATTCGTAAATATTTTTATATATATAAAATATTTATTTATTTGGATTTTTAGTAAAATAAACTATCTATACCATTAAGAAATAATGCAAATTTGAATAGAAAAAACCGTGCTGCTTTCATTAACTAAGCGTCTCTGGTTTTGAGTGTGTTGTAGCCTTCTGGTTCGATCAATTCACGCGCATGCGAAAAGGCACTTCCGGTTGCGCTACCTTGTAGTTATTGTATCATGCGTACGAGGTAATTCTCGCTCATTCTAATCAATCGTTGTTGACCCAAACGAACTAAACAACCGAATTGGTTGAAATGAAGACGAACATGATTATAATCAGTGTGCCAACAATACGATTGAATAAAACTCAACAGTGAACATGTTTATGCAAGTTTGATGCGTTTATTTAGAGAACCCGTTCTCTGATCCTGAGGAGCGATGATGCGGTCATGGTTCATGGAATCTTCAAGTGTGGTAAAAGTTGACTCAATTCTTACATGTGGAAATTTTAATTTGTTGCTTTTGTCTATGAAATGTACCTATATAGACCAAGTTGGTTAAAATCTCATCCCCCGCAGCCATGTCACTTGCTTTTTGTACGCGGCTTGCCCACTGCCAAATCCCAGGCCGATCTCAGCTTGATATCGCGCAGCATACGGAAACTTTATCGTTTGATATGCTCCCACAATTCGGACTATGCCTTTGTATATACACTGAGCGCTCAATTGTGTGAGGATTGTGTGCCCATGGAGCGTTATCTATCTGAAAGTGGCGCTGCAAGCCAGTCTGGCATCCATGGAACCGGATGAAGTGCGCTCACACATTGCCGTGGGAAAATGTTCCGACAGCTATATGGCGAAACGTTTGCTAACCAGTGTGGGTCAGTTGGCACGACGCTGTGATAAAAAATCCAGCGATGTCTTGTGGAACTACACCCACTCAGGATGCTCTTAATATAACCGCTCACTTTGCTCCACGAGCGCATCTGAATGGATCTGCCTCTGGATGTACTCCAAGCAGATGTCACGGTCGCCATTTGGCACCGCTTTCGTTAAGGTTTGGGGCATTTGGGCTTGGGCTTGGGCTTAGGTTTGCATGCGCGCTTCTTACGCTTGGGACATCTGGGCTTGGGCTTCGGCTTACATCCCCTCTTCTTGCGCTTTTGCTTGCAAGATGCACGCTTACGCTTGGGCTTACACACTGGCTTCTCATCCTCGGGACAATTGTTGCCCTTATTTGGTGCTTCTCCCTTTGAAGACGATCGAAGGAAGTACCTTGGGGCCTCCTCACACTCCTCAGCATCGGACATATCCATTTGGCTGTCGGAGTCGTTGCTTAGATCCAAGTCCGAGTCTGAATAGTCGATGGGAGTTCGGTATCTAGCACGGTAGACCTCCTGTAAAAAAATCATTTATTTATATTCAAATTCTCTATAATTTCACTTACAGGTGAATAAAGCAAGCGTCGGCTAAAGGGCATAGTGACCCAGTGGCGTGCGGCCTTTTGCACTAGTTCTTGTCCACTATAGCCAAATTTGAGCCGATAATCTCTGAGAAAATTAACAAATGTATTGCCCATCAAATCCCCCAAAGACTTGGTAGTTTTAATCTGAAGTTTTAGTCGTCGCTTTTGCTTGTATTCTTCGTAGTCTTCATCATCGAAGCTGACATCATTGTCCATATCCTCCCAAGAATTGGTATTGGTTCCTTCGGCTTCACAATCGTCGTCATCATAATGGATTTCAATCGTGTCCATTATTTCATCTAAGGACTTCGAACGGCTTGCCCGTTCCTTCTTTCCTTCGTCTTCGACGAGATCTTCATCTTCAGATTCTTGTAGATCAAAGTAGTCATTTAAATCTACATTTTCAATGGCCACACTGCTGCGCGATTGATTGCTCTCATCATCTCCTACGCCAGTCACGCCGCTGACAATTGTCAGGCTGCTGTCAGATCCCAACGACATATTTATATATGGACACAAAACAAAATTAGGACTAAAATTTTGTTGACTCACAAAAAACAACACAATGGATAAAATTTTACTAAAATTTAAAAAAAAATAAAATATTTTTTGTACACAGTCGATCGATACGTGTTGTCGGTTTGAGATGTTAGCATCAACTAAAGAAAGTCTAGCCACATCTTACGATATTGACCGTTTTTGAATTTGAGTGAAAACTCGAAGCCTATTTGATGTCAAAAAATTAACAAAAAACAAATTCAAAATAATTAATTTTTTACTAAAATGTCTGTTTAACAAATTCGAACCGCTTAATCCGATGGTCCGATTGTCCCTCGCTTTACACACTTTATGGCTTGTTTTTGCTACTTTGTGTGGTAAGTTAGAAGAACTTAAATTGATCAGATATATCAGCGTTGAGCAAGCCCATGCTCCCATTGCTCCGAGATTTTTTTTTCTGCAATAGACGCCAGTCAGTCTCATAATAAGCTGCGTCACAATTAACTCGCTTCAAATTGTGAACAACAACGAAGTCAATGCGAATCGGAGCACCTCGCCTACAAGACGCGCTCACAGACGGCGCAACAGCTGCATTTTGGGTGATTTTCGGTCGTTTTTGTGGGGCTGCTCCCAAACTCAAATATCATGCCCTCCGCTCAGATATATACAAACTTCGGGGGTACAGAGGATGGTATAGTCGGGCTTGACCGACTTTCATGCTTGTTTCTATATAGAGTTGACACCTGTCGGAATCGATTTAGTTTGTCTGAGTACTAAGCTTATTGAAGTTAAGGAAAAGCATATTAACCTAAAACGGCTCTAATTTGAAAAATAAAGAAAGCTTTGAGGGAGTACTTATTGATTTCAAAATGTAAGTGATTTTCATTAATTTCTTTAATTTTATTTAAGTTTTAAAATAATACCAATTCTATCATACCCTGCATTACCTTATCAGATTTCAAAACTTTACCAAACTGTGGCTTAGGTGGGTGGAGGGTGGCGGGTGGCGGGTTGGCGGCATTTTGGTAGCTGTCGCGTCCAATGGGCCATTCAAAATTACGAGCCAACAGTTTCCGCAGTGTTTTTTGTCATTTCCATGCGCTCATTGTCAGTTTTAAGTAAGCAACTTCCCCTTTGTTGTTGTTTCTGTTTGTTTGTTGTCGTTTTGTGCGGCAGCAGCCAAAAGTTTTTGACCAAAACTCTGCCTACAAATGCAGACAAATATGGAAAAACGCATGAAATGCAATAAATTTTCAAATATATTTTGTGTGCGCGGCAGGAGACGTGAGTTTTTGTTTTTGTGAACACAAATAGATTTTCATTGTTTTTTCTTTGTGCAGTGCAACGTCAGTCAGGCAGTAAGGCAGTCAGCCAAACAGTTAAACGAACTGATAAAAAGGTTATTTTGCGAACAATCAAAACTGAAAAATATTCCAAAGCCAAAGACCAATATAAATCAATCACTTATTGCGCAAAGTCGGAGACAAATTTATGAACGACTCGACACGAAAAACATGCCAAAAATAAAAGACCGTGATTACTAACTGAAAATATATATGTTACGAGTATTGATGTCGATCAGAAGAACAAAGTATTAACGGTAATTTGGTGTAAAAGTGGTAATTGGAATAGATTAGCTAGTTCCTAAGTTGAAGACCAGAACTCACTTCTGTTGCGCCAACATTTTCAGCGATAGGAAAATGAACAAACTAGAAAGTTTAATCAAAATAGAATGAATCCATCATGTTGTTGCTGAGGGAAGTAAAAGCGAAATCTTAAAAAGTCAATCCACTAATGTTTCCAATGAAAATGCCAAATAACAGACGGAAAAAAGCATTTCCGTCAAGTCTGCAAGCCTTTTAAATTCTAAAGTTTAGTCGTTCAACGTATTTTGTTCGATCCTTGGGTTATAACTTGTTGGAACGTTGAAACAGTTTTCTGCTATTTTTGATAAATATCAAATTTGATGAAATTTTTATGTGCGACGGTGAACCCAATCAACCTTTTTTCTGATTTCAGATTGGTTTTCTTCTGATCAACGAAACGGGAATTTCTACCGCTAACGGAAGGTAAGGTACTACTGTGGAAAATTTTTGTCAGTTTCCGATACGACTAAATTTTTAAGCTGACAACACTGTCACTGACATCTGTGCAAAATTACACGTCGAAACATTCATTAAGGTTTGAGATACGCGTCTACTAGTAGTAAATTTTTCGTTTTTTATATTGTCTGAAACTATTCAACTACGCTGTTCCATTAAATTTTGTGTTTAAAATGTTGCAAAAGGCCTTTTGCGAGCAAGCTCTATCGAAAACAAGAGTTTATAAGTGATACAAAATGTTCAAAGAGTGTCAAGAAAGCGTGGACCTCAACTAATGAGCTGCACGTCAACAAAATTAAAGAATTAGTGCTCCAAAACCGTCTGTTGACAGTAAGAGACCTTACTGACCTTGAAAACCATTTTGAGTAACTATTTGGGCTTCAGAATTGTGAAATCTCGATTGGTTGATTGGTCATCATTTCACCAAAAACTCGACCCATTTCGTTCCGCAACCACCGTATTCTCCTGACTTAGCACCATGTGACTTTTGGCTATTCGCTAAACTCAAGAGACCGCTCTGTGGACTCGTTTTGAATCGATAGAAGGAATAGAAGGCTATACCGGAAGAGAACTTTGCAGCATGTTTTGAAAATTGGAAAAAACGTTGGCACCAGTGTATTGTATCCAGGGGTGGAAATACTTTGGGGGGGATGAAATGAATTTACAAAAATAAATAATGATTTTTTGTATTTACAAACAAATAGGAACAAGAAGTTAATCTGCGAGGTGTGTACCAAAGCATTTCCCACAACGCGAAGATCTGGTTCAGAAGGTTAATAACACTAAGCAACAAAGGTCCAGTTTAAAGAAGTGGTGGTGGCGATTCGATATGATTTTCGTGAGCTGAACACGAATCTGTTTTGGGAAATGGTCCATCACAACTGGATTTTTGGTTATTTGAGCTAAAAGTTGCTTAAAATGTCTATTTTTACCCTTTTCTCATACAAAAATTTCATTTTCGCTTTGAACAACGTTAGTTGAGTGGTATTTTATATGGCAGCAATTCGATATGTTTATCCGATTTTCGAAAAAATATTAATAATATTACTATTAATATTAAGACGCTACAATTGAAAACAAAAAAGTTTTTCACACACTAATTTTAACACCTATCTTTTCTATGGCAGCTATAGTTATATACCTATATTAGGTTATGTTAGGTTGACGCTCTCCCACTCAAGCCATATATTAACCCTTTAGTCCCGAGGGGGATCAATACTGAACCATTGTGTGGACAGAATAAACTTAAGTAGAGCTGGGATCTCTAGCTCGGATGTCTCCGAGAGATTGGTTAAGACGGGTTGACTCAGAACACTAAGTCTCCTCCTAATCAGAGCGGGGCAATCCTCCTCTTTCTCAAATCTGCAACTTCTACAAAAATTGTGTTGTGCTACGCCTGAGCTAAAAGTTTCTATCATTATCAATTTGATAAGCGTTGTCTCAAATTGAAGCTGAAACTGGTTTTTTGTATCAATTAAACCTAGAGTAAACGAGTATTAAGCTGATATTTTTAGTATTAATTTGAAACTGCGAATATTAATTTCATACGCAGAAGTCTTAATTTAAACTAATGTCAACGAATATTTAGTTCGAAAATTCGAAGTATGTCTGAACTGTACAACGATTCACCTTTTCCATTCCCCTTTTTAACCTATTACCGTCCCAGATCGATTCAGAACTTTTATGATAACGTCTTTAATATGAGTGTCCGTGTGATGCGAAAACATCTCTTCAGTTGCCAAAGTTGCATCAAAAATAAAGCCACCTTTACACAGCAAAAAAATAATATCCATATCAATTTGATATGGGCTGGTTAATTTGACATTTTGTTAAGTATCATTTTTTTCATATCATTTCTAAACTATAAAGTTTCTTTTGAATCACAAATAATATAAATTTTTCAAATAATATTAGGAGAGGTATAAAGGATATCTATTTAATTTTCGAAATTCTCACAAGGGGAAAAGGATGTATAGAAAATAAGAAAAAGGAAAGAGACAAATAGTATTTCTCATCGAAACTTAAAGCAATGTAAAGAAATATATAAGTAGGCTCTCAGCCTTGTGACCACAGGCATGCCCAATAGCGCAGTGCGGTCAGATGTCATTCCAATTTTTAACGTACAAATGGTCCCGAGTTCGATCCCCTGATCAAGGCGGGGTCAAAAAATTAATAAATCGTTCTTTTTCTGTTTCTATAAAACAATAAATAATAGTACTTAGGTAAAAAATAAATAGTTCAACATTTCCAATTCTTTTTTCTTTGTTTAATAATTTAATTATAAAATATCAATTTGATCTTAAAGAATATTATCTTAAAAAATATTATTTTGATATGGTCGAAAATTTCACTTTGATATTTTAGAACAGGTCAAAGTCAAGTGTGTCATATCGGCATTTATTGATTTGAAAAAATATAATATTAAGCCCCAGATCATATCATTATTTTTATACTCTGTACCGAAGGTACATAGAGTATATTAAGTTTGTGCAAAAGTATGTAACAGGGAGAAGGAATCGTTTCCGACCCTATAAGTTATATATATTCTTGATCAGCATCAACAGCTGATTCGATATAGCCATGTCCGTCTGTCCGTCTGTCCGTCTGTCTGTCTGTCCGTCTGTCTGTCCGTCCGTATGAACGAAGATATCTCACAGATGTTAAGAGATAGAGGTTTGACATGTATGAGGCATATATTTCTTATACTTGCAGGCAGATCAAGTTTATTTTCAATTTTTGCCACGCCCCTTCCCGCCTCCTCAATTTGGAAAAAACGTCATATCTCTTACAGATTTGACGATACATGGTTCGTACCTTCTAGAGATATATAATATATTAATCAAAATTATTTATCGATTTGCTGAAAGAATGATAAAGATCGGATGAACGATACTCAAGTTATGAGCAAAAAACGGCCAGTTAAAATTTTTTGTATACCGGTATCCGAGAACCGATATTCTTGGTACCGAAAAGAACCTAAACATTGTACCGGTACTATTTCGGTTCTGAGTGCAATAACTAAACTGCATAGCTGTCACTTAGTTTTTGCGGACTTTTACGAATTTCGCTTTTACTTAGAGCCTGGCTTAGCAAAACTTTTATATTGTGAAAAATTAAAAACGCTAGACCAGGCGGAATGGCAGCGCACCTCCCGTCCAACCGACAGAGAGGCGCAGACGGCTAACATGCGACACGAAAACGCGAGGAAAAAACATTAAGTAATCTTAACTATGGGCTAAATAAGTTAAAATAGTAGTTTATAAAGTAGGAAGAGCAGTTTCAGAGTCGGTAGTTAATTGTAATCAGCACAGAGAACACGAAACGGCTTTATTGACTAGCGCTTTAAATTATAAGTATAATGTACTTGTAGCGTTAGGATGATTAGCCAATAAAGAAAGAAAGAAACGGTTTAAGCAAGGCATAGTTACGTGTAGTTAATAGTACAACGATTCAGTGATAAGGGGATATAATTACGAGTCAGTCTAATAGGAACGTTGAGGTTAATTTGGGCAACCAGCTCAGAAGAGTCGATTTCACCATTAATTAGTCTATCTACAAAGATTACCCAAGCATAACTCTATGGTTAGTTAGAAAGGAAAGGTTAATTAAAAAAAGTATACAGGAGTACGATGGTAAACGGACCTCAGAATTCCAGCTTAAATCACGAAGAGCGAACACTAAGAATTGTTTTTGCACAGATTCAATACTATCTTGGGTCGAACATTGCGGAGATGATCCGTAATCAAGAATCGGACGGACAAGAGAAGTGTACAGAATCTTCGGCGTACAGGGATAGTCAAATTTCTTAAACCAGCGTTTAACAAATTTTCACAAAAAAGTTTAATGGCATGAATCATTATCAATTTTCCAGAGCTCAAAACGTTTACAAAATAAAGAAGATGTCCTTAAAAGGTGGACAGAAAACTAGACAAAGTTTACAAAAGTTTAGATACCAATACAGAACCGAATACCGAAAAAGTGTTAGTACCAAAACAGAACCTTTTACCGAAACATAAGTTTCGGTGCGTACCACAACCGGAACCGGTACCTAAATACGATTCGGTTTGATTCCCTGACTATAATATTATAGTCGGGGGCAAATGTACTGGTACAGAGTATGTTATAGTCGGGCTTGACCGACTTTCTTACTTGTTTTTTATACCCTTGTAGAGGGTATATTAAAATTGTCCAGATGTTTGTAACGGACAGAAGGAAGCATCTCCGACCACATAAAGGATATATATTCTTGATCAGCAAGACGAGCTGAGTTCACATAGCCATGTCCGTCCGTCTGTCCGTCTGTTTCTATGCTATCTCCTCCGTCAGGTTTAAAGCTATCTTAACCATACTTTGCACGAAGCCTTTTGGTACAAATGCGCTGCACATTTGTCGGAATCGGCCGGATCGGATGACTAAAGCATATAGCTGTCATAGGAACTATCGGTCGAAAAAGTACAAAGTACATACGCGCTCATCTCTAAGTTTCACTCTCTCTCTATCTCTCTCTCTCTCTCTCTCTCTCTCACTAAGATTGCCGTTCAATAGAATGCTGTGGTGAAGGGTGGGGGGGTGGTGGGTGTTTACTGGCCGTTTTTTGCTCATAACTTGAGTATCGTTCATCCGATCTTTATCATTCTTCAGCAAGTCGATAAATAATTTTGTTTACAAGGTATCTCTAGAAGGTACGAACGATCTATCTTAAAAACTGTAGGAGATATGTAGGAGATTACCATCTCTGAGATCTCTTCGTTCATACGGACGGACGGACAGACAGACAGACGGACAGACAGACAGACGGACAGACGGACATGGCTATATCGAATCGGCTGTTGATGCTGATCAAGAATATATATACCTTATAGGGTCGGAAATGATTCCTTCTCCCTAATACATACTTTTGCACAAACTTAATATACTCTGTGTACCTTTGGTACACTGAGGGAAAAATGCTCTGAAATTTCAATGTTTACACTTTGGCTTTAACATTTTCACTATTAGTTCAGCGTTAAATATGGAAATATTTAACTTTAATTTAAGTATGAAAATATTACAAAAATTTTTTTATTTTATTATTAAATTTTGTATCTAATTAGTTTGTTCTGAATCAAGAGTAGGAATCCCCCATTGAAGCCACCACCAAGTTGGACTCTGAAAAGCACCGAATTGTATTAAAAATTGTATTTAAAAATGTTTACTTACTCTGCGGGGACTCGAACTCGGGACCCTTGGTCTGAACACAATTGGAACGTCCTCTCTACCGGTTGCGCTATTGCGCGCGCTTGCGGAAAGTCTTCTAAGATACTACTTGTATTGAATTGAATCTACCATCTGCCTAAGAACATCAGAACACTTGTAATTCTCAAGCTCGAATTCCCCGAATTGTTCATATAAATGGCGCAAAGAAAATTAGGTGATTAAATATGATTCTAGTTGAATGAAAAAGCATATTAATTGATTTTAATACAAAAATTGCATAGTAAAATCAAATATGATTGTGTTATAGTTTTTACTATACCATTTTTCCCTGAGTGTACAGAGTATAAAAATTGTTAATGCAGAATACCCAATGGGTGGATGGGATGTGTTGGTTGCCAACTACACCAACAATATCCACGTTGGTCGGTCGTGTTTCGCTTACGGTTTTAATCTCTGATTGTAAACTTAAATAGTGAAACTTTAAAAATTTCTTCTAGATAGGAGAATGATGTAGTAAAGTATTTGTTTATTCTTTGGTCACAACTGGTTTTACAAGGCAAGTTTTGGTCAATTTGTATAACTGAAATTGTAAATTGTCTGCGTAAATCAATTGCTAATTTTTTAAATTTTTTGATGCATATTTTACCAAAATATTGATTAAATATTGCTCTTTCCAAGGTTGAAATGTTCTTTGTTATTTGTACTTTTTATAAAATATAACTAACCTCATGTTGATTCACAAGTGTCCATCACTGGGCTAGAGCCATTCTCAAAGTAACAGTCCAATGACTTATTTCCCATTAACTGACGTACCAAAAGACACCTGACTTTTAGGTATTTTGTTTGTACTCAATTCATATATCAACCTTAGAGTTTACTATTCAATTGTAAATTTTGAGAGATTTTCCAATTAATTTTTCAAGCATTTGACAGAAACGACGACAACAGCAACAAGCGCGTGCCACGCCTGTCCGCCCGCTGATTATATTGATAACTTTGTCTGATCAAATTTTATCAATTGCCAGGGAGCTGGCTCCGATAAGAGACATACGTCAAGTGATTCGTGCCAAGTATAAAAGCTAACGTTTGACGACATTACAATTTAATGGACGCCCTGCACCAGAACCCAACGGAACGGAGCGTTTGAAAATGTTGTTGAAAGTTTTTACATTCTTGCTGCTGTGCGGCGCTGCCCTGGCAGCCCAGAGCTATGATGGGTGAGTAAGAGGAAAAAGCAGATTGAGATTCTGAGTAATGAGAGCTCCAATTTTTTAGCTACAAGATCTACGACATCACGGCCCGCAATGCCTTCGAGAAGCAGCTGCTGCTGCGTTTAGCTAACAATCCGGACTATGACTTCTTTGATATGCCCCGTTCCTTCGATGCGGCCACGCGTGTGCTGGTACAGCCCAAGGATCAGGCAGGTCTAGAGGATTTCCTGCAGAAATATGGCATGGAATACTTGATCATCAATGAGGATTTGGGTGTATCCCTAAAGAAAGAGGAGTTGGAGAATCAAAGCCAGCGCCTAATGGCCCAGCGTGCGGCCACTCGTAGTATTAGCTTCAAGGCCTTCCATCGTCATGACGAGATCAATGCCTACCTGGATGAGCTGGCCAAGACTTATCCTAGTCGAGTGTCGGTTCAGGTATTGGGCAAGTCCTACGAAAAGCGTGACCTAAAAACCATTACCATCACCAATGGCGATGGCAGGAAGGGCAAGAACGTCATCTTTATGGATGCGGGTATACATGCCCGTGAATGGATCGCTCCCGCTGGAGCTCTGTATGTGATCTATCAGCTGGCGGAGAACTTTGCCGTCAATTCGGCTCTGCTGAAGGACTACGACTGGATTATACTGCCCGTGGTTAATCCCGACGGTTATGAGTATACTCACACTGGCACCCGTATGTGGCGCAAGACCCGCAAACCAGTGACCAACACTTGCGCCGGCACCGACGGCAATCGTAACTTCGACTTCCACTGGGGTGAGGTGGGCGCCTCGAGTCTCTCGTGCGCCGACACCTTCAAGGGACAGACTGCCTTCTCAGAGCCAGAGACTCAAGCTGTGCGCGATTTAATGCTTAATCTAAAGGGACGTGGCAAATTCTACCTGACTTTGCATTCCTATGGCAATTACCTGCTCTACCCCTGGGGCTGGACGTCGTGAGTAAACGTTTTTGGGTTATTCATTGAAGCACTTAACTAACTAATTTGCCTACGTATAGCAATTTGCCCGCCAGCTGGCGCGATATCGATGAGGTAGCCCAGGCTGGAGCCGCTGCCATCAAGAGTGCCACTGGTACCAAATATACCGTGGGTAGCTCAACTCGTGTACTGTACGCAGCTGCTGGTGGTAGCGATGACTATGCCTTTGGTGTGGCCGGATTCCCCATTTCCATTACCATGGAATTGCCAGCTGGTGGTTCGGGCTTCGATCCGGACACATCTGAAATTGAGCCATTCGTCGCCGAGACCTGGCTGGGTATCAATGCCATGGCCAAGAAGGTCATTGAGAAATATTAAGCGAATTTAATAAATAAAGCGATATTTTGTTTGCAATAGAAATTGTGTGTTGGCTGTTCCACTTTCTATTGGCAGGCACGATAAGAGCTTAGGGTGCCCCATGGAGAGACTATCACTTGAATTGAAACTCTAGCAATGACACCGTTGCCTCAATTAGCCGAAAGCTTTGTTAAATGTGGTAAGCCACTTATTGGGGCTGTAAGTTTCTGAAGTAGCGTAAAAGCTTTAGGGGTAAGAAAGCTGTTCCAAAATCAAATAAAGTGGCCTTACATTCAAAATAGTGAGTTGCGTTAAGCTTAGTTGGAGATTCAGCCTAAAAGTATACTCCACTGTATATTCTAAGCGGTTTCTGATTGCTTCTATACTTAGCGATTCCCTTTGGAATTCTCAAGTCCTTATTCTGATCGATGGTATAAATAGGCAAACTTTTATGGTGTATATCTTACAGGCACTTAAGTTGCATTTACACCAGGGTTTGTCAAGAAGAGCAAGGTCATAAAGTAGTGAGAGTGTGGTGTGTGGTTGGTTTGTGAAAATAAAGCGATAAACCAGTTCTGGCCTACTTCATTGTGACTGCTGGTCAGCGACTGAAATGCTGTTGTTTGCTCTCTTCGCACAAGTCTCGGCATGCATTCGGCTAGTGTCAGTGTTAATATCGAAATGCAGGCCAAATGGAGGGGACGGAAAAAATGTGCTTTAGATCAACATGAGTGACTACAGCCCATAATTTAAAACAACTAAGGCCCAATTTGTCAATGTTCGGGTTAGTCAAATTTACCGGCAGGTTTAGCCGAATTTGCGTGTCTCATGCTGTCTTTGGCGAGAACCAAGCGGCAAAGTTAACCGCTGCCTCATGATGGGGTCCAATTTTAATCTGCCGGCAAGTTGCGATAGAATTATCGATATTTTTATCGATCGATTACTTTGTCAATTGCCAAAACAAAATGTTTATAAATAAACAAATTTCTTACATGGAAATGGAAGATTCAGACGGTAAGACAAGACACAGGCGCGGCGATGTGTAACTTTCAGTTCAGCAGAATAGCAGCCGCCGCCGCATTCATATCAAATGTTTTGACCGCCACGCCGGCATATACGAAATGGCAAAGCAGGCAAAAACTCACTGCCCGCCGTTTGCAAAATCGAAGGACCCAGCTGGCCAATGGCACCACCAATTGCCTCATGCGATGTGGTATACCGATAGTGATCCAACCGCTGATACGTGTGCACCATAATGAAAATATTATCCACACGCACGGCCAGCACCAGGAACGGTATTACCACAACGGCCCCACTAAACATTTTTTGGACTGCACTTTTGGACTCAGCAAAGGGATTTACATATGAAATGACTGCCAAATTGTCGGAGTCGAAAATGCTGTATACTAGTGTTATCAAAAGATTGTTCAAAATAGTAAAAATTTCTGATCAACTGCATAGCGCGCGTTTGCGTTCTAATACTTTCCTCGATAGTTTGTATTTGATATTTCAATGCATTAATGATAAAGGCATATTAAATAAACCAAGTTGATCCATTTAAAGATTTCTGGAACACATTCAAATATATCCGAATTGATTGGAGTGAAGACGAATGATTATAATCAGTGTTCTAACAATACGATTGAATAAAACTCAATAGTGAACATGTGTAGGCAAGTTTGATGCGTTTATTTAGAGAAGCCGTTCTGATCCTGAGGAGCGATGATGAGGTCATGGTTCATGGAATCTTCAAGTGTGCGCTCACACATTGTCGTGTGTGAAAATTTTACGACAGCTATTTGGCGAAACGTTTGCTAACGGGTGCGGGTCGGTAGGCACCATGTTTTGTGATCAAAAATCCAGCGATGTCTTGTGGAACTACACCCACTCAGGATGCCCTTAATATAATCGATAAGGATATGCGACAGATGCTCACTTTGCTCTACGAGTGGTAAAAGTTACTCAATTCTTACATGTGGAAATTTTAATTTGTTGCTTGTCTAAGAAATGTACCTATATAGACCAACTTCGTTAGAATCTCATCCCCCGCAGCCATGTCACTTGCTTTTTGAACGCGGCTTGACCACCGCCAAATCCGAGGGCGATCTCAGCTTGATATCGCGCAGCATACGGAATCTTTATCGTTTGATATGCTACCGCAATTCGGACTATGCCTTTGTATATACACAGAGCGCTCAATTGTGTGAGGATTGTGTGCCCATGGAGTGTTGTCTATCTGAAAGTGGCGCTGCTAGCCAGTCTGTCATCCATGGAGCCGGATGAAGTGCGCTCACACATTGCCATGTGTCATAAGTTCCGACAGCTATATGGCCAAACGTTTGCTAACCAGTGTGGGTCAGTCGGCACCACGCTTTGTGATCAAAAACCCAGCGATGTCATGTGGAACTAAACCCACTCAGGATGCCCTTAATATAACCGATGAGGATATCCGTCAGATGCTCACTTTGCTCCACGTGCGCATCTGGATGGATCATTTGGCACCGCTTTCGTTTAGGTTTGGGGCATTTGGGCTTGTGCTTGGGTTTACATGCGCGCTTCTTTCGCTTGGGACACCTTGGCTTGGGCTTCGGCTTGCATCCCCTCTTCTTGCGCTTGGGCTTGCAAGATGCACGCTTACGTTTGGGCTTACATACTGGCTTCTCCTCCTCGAGACAATTGTTGCCCTTATTTTGCCCTTTTCCCTTTGAAGACGATCGAAGGAAGTACCTTGGGGCCACCTCACACTCCTCAGCATCGGACATATCCATTTGGCTGTCGGAGTCGTTGGTAAGATCCAAGTCCGAGTCTGAACGGTCAGTTAGATTTTCGTGTCTAGCACGGTAGATATCCTGTTAAAAAATCATTTATATACATATTATATATTAAAATTTTTCTGTAATTTCACTTACAGGTGTATATAGCCAGCGTCGGCTCTCAGGCATAGTGACCCAGTGGTGTGCCGCCTTTTGCACTAGTTCATGTCCACTATAGCCAAAGGTAAGCCGATAATCTCTGAGAAAATTAACATATGTATTGCTCATCATATCCCCGAAAGACTTGGTAGTTTTAATCTGAAGTTTTGGTCGTCGCTTTGGCTTGTATTCTTCGTAGTCTTCATCATCGAAGCTGACATCATTGTCCATATCCTCCCAAGAATTGGTATTGGTTCCTTCGGCTTCATAATCGTCGTCGTCATAATGGATTTGAATCTTGTCCATTATTTCATCTAAGGACTTCGAACGGCTTTCTCGTTCCTTCTTTCCTTCGTCTTTGTCGAGATCTTCATCTTCAGATTCTTGTAGATCCAAGTGGTCATTTAAATCCACATTTTCAATGGCCACACTGCCGCGCGATTGATTGCTCTCATCATCTCCTACGCCAGTCACGCCGCTGACAATTGTCAGGCTGCTTTTAGATTCCAACGACATATTTATATGTGGACACAAAACAAAATTAGGACTAAAATTTTGTTTACTCATAAAAAACAACACAATGGTTAAAATTTTACTAAAATTTAAAAAAAAAATAAAATATTTTTTGTACACGTGTTGTCGGTTTGAGATGTTAGCACTAACTAAAGAAAGTCTAGCCACATCTTACGAACTTGACCGTTTTTGAATTTGAGTGAAAACTCGAAGCCTATTTGATGTGAAAAATTTAGCAAAAAATAATTCTAAATAATTAGTTTGTAACTAAAATGTCTATTAAACAAATTCGAACCACTTAGTCCAATTTTTCGAGTGTCACTCGTGGTCCCGTATTCTGCCTAAAAAGCAATAATGGGGCTAGAGGCATTGCATTTCCCTCAGACCCTTCTTTGTCCTATCTTTAAACATGAGCGTGTAAAAATAAAAAAATTGGTCCAATGGTTCTGGATTTGTTTCGGGAACGGCTTATAAGAAATGGATTAAATTAAAAAAATGTGATCAGAATTGTTGTGGCTATCGCATCTGCCTCCACGTTTGGGGTATGTTAAAAAAAACCGGAGCTGCAGGGTTTTAGCATCAAAAAAATTCTTGGATCAATGAACATTTTTATACCATTGAAAAGGGTATTATAATTTTGCCCAGAAGTTTGCAACGCATCCATATATTCATTTCCGACCCCATAAACTATATATTTTCTTCATCGGGGCGACGAAAACCAAAAACCGAGAAAATTTAAAATTTTAAAAATTCATTAATTTCGAAAAAGTGATTTTAACTGTGTTTATATTCTGTACCAAAGGTACACAAAGTTTATTAAGTTTGTGCAAAAGTTTGTAACAGCCAGAAGGAATCATCTCCGACCCTATAAAGTACATATATTCTTGATCAGCATCAACAGCCGAGTCGATGTAGCCATGTCTGTCTGTCCGTCCTTCTGAACGAAAAGATCTCAGAGATGGTAAGAAATAGAGGTGTGACTTGTATGGGACAAAAACTCATACTTGCAGGCAGATAAAGTTTAATTTTCAATTTGTGCCACGCCCCCGCAATTTGGAAAAAAAATCAAGTCTCCCACAATTTTGTTAATAAATTGTTCATACCTTCTAGAGATACCTAGTAATCAAAATTATTTATCGATTAGCTAACGGAATGATAAAGATCGGATGAACGATACGCAACTTAGAGATAAGCGTATAACAGCGTATAACGCGTAAAACAGTGTATAACACGCATAACGAGCGAGCAAATTCGAGCTACGGCATTAACTGATACAAAGTATCTTACAGTCGGGCTTGACCGACTTTCTCACTTGTTTGAACCGAAGATTAATCCAAATAGTTTTGAGTCCGGTTCCGTACAATTCTTTGGGACAGTTTACTTTAAAGTAAAGTGGTACGTTACGATAATGTAAAAAAAAGGAAGCGTTACTTAAATTCTTGCGCATGCGAAAAGATAGTGTTGCGCTGGGAGTAACATAAATAAATAAAAAATAAATAGTTACTGCTTCATGCATACTGTACATATATTCATACAAACAGATGTGTGTGCCACAGGCAGCGTTGCCAATTTAGATATTTTTTTCCCACCAGATATAGCTATTTTGTAAGCTCGAAAGAATGAAACTATTCAGTTCTGCCGGTGCCTGCAATTCCAGCTAATTATTTGACATTGTTTAGCTATTTTAGATTAATCTCTGTTAAATTTTTAGCATTATTAACAGTCGATATTTGGTGGGAAAAATAGCTTAATTGACAACACTAGCCACGCGCCAAAAAATGGAAGACATAAAAGCATTTTTGATCAAATCATTATGAAAACAAGAAAGAAAGTCGGTCAAGCCCGACTATAACATCCTCAGTACCCACAAAGATTGCATATATCTGAGCGGAGGGCATGAAATTTGAGATTGGGAGCAGCCCAACAACAACAAACAGAAAAAACAAGAAAGAAAGTCGGTCAAGCCCGACTATAACATACTCTGTACCCTTACACTCGCATTTGCTCAGGAGTCAAACGGCCAGTTAACACCTTGCGCACAACGCGGTGCGCTCTCTAAGTTTCTCTCTCTCTTTCTCTCTCGCACTAAGATTGCCTGTGTTGAACGGTTAGGGTATGTTGCTGTGGTTGTTGGTGCGGGGGGTGGGTGGTGTTAGCTGGCCGTTTTTTGCCCATAACTTGAGTATCGTTCATCCGATCTTTATCAATCCTTCAGCAAATCGATAAATAATTTTGTTTACAAGGTAGAAGGAACGAACGATCTATCTCCAAAACTGTAGGAGATATGAAGTTTTTTCCAAATTGCGGGGGCGGGAGGGGGCGTGGCAAAAATTGAAAATAAACTTGATCTGCCTGCAAGTATAAGAAATATATGTCCCATACATGTCAAACCTCTATCTCTTACCATCTCTGAGATCTCTTCGTTCATACGGACAGACAGACGGACAGACGGACATGGCTATATCGACTCGGCTGTTGATGCTGATCAAGAATATATATACTTTATAGGGTCGGCAACGATTCCTTCTCCCTGTTACATACCTTTGCACAAACTTAATATACTCTATGTACCTTCGGTACAGAGTATAAAAAAACAACCGTAATCAGCGAGTCCTGATCACCCAAAATGCAGCTGCTGCGCCGTCTGTTTGCGCGTCTTCGTTGTTGTTAACAATTTGAAGCGAGTTAATTGTGCCGCAGTTTATTATGAGACTGACTGGCGCCTATTGCCGGAAAAAAAAACTAGGAGCAATGGGAGAGGGGCTTGCTCAAAGCTGATATATCTGATCAATTTAAGTTAGAAGCCACACAAAGTAGCAAAAAAGCCATTTAGGGTGTGAATCGAGGGACAATCGGGCCATCGGACTAAGCGGTTCGAATTTGTTTAATAGACATTTAAGAAACAAATTAATTATTTACAATTATTTTTGGCTAAATTTTTCAGATCAAATAGGCTTCGAGTTTTCACTCAAATTCAAAAACGGTCAAGTTCGTAAGATGTGGCTAGACTTTCTTTAGTTAGTGCTAACATCTCAAACCGACAACACGTGTCCAAAAAATATTTTATTTTTTTTTAAATTTTAGTAAAATTTTAACCATAGTGTTGTTTTTTGTGAGTCAACAAAATTTTAGTCCTTATTTTGTTTTGTGTCCATATATAAATATGTCGTTGGAATTTAAGAGCAGCCTGACAATTGTCAGCAGCGTGACTGGCGTAGGAGATGATGAGAGCAATCAATCGGGCAGCAGTGTGGCCATTGAAAATGTAGATTTTAATGACCACTTGGATCTACAAGAATATGAAGATCAAGACCAAGACGAAGGAAAGAAGGAACGAACAAGCCGTTCGAAGTCCTTAGATGAAATGGACAAGATTCAAATCCATTATGACGACGATGATTGTGAAGCCGAAGGAACCAATTCCAATTCTTGGGAGGATATGGACAATGATGTCAGTTTCGATGATGAAGATTACGAAGAATACAAGCCAAAGCGACGAAAAAAACTTCAGATTAAAACTACCAAGTCCTTGGGGGCTATGATGGAAAATACTTATATTAATTTTCTCAGAGATTATCGGCTCACTTTTGGCTATGGTGGACATGAACTAGTGCAAAAGGCGGCAAGCCACTGGGTCACTATGCCTGAGAGCCGACGCTGGCTATATACACCTGTAAGTGAAATTATAGAAAAAAATTGGAACATAAATAAATGATTTTTTAACAGGATATCTACCGTGCTAGACACGAAAATCTAATTGACCGTTCAGACTCGGACTTGGATCTAAGCAACGACTCCGACAGCCAAATGGATATGTCCGATGCTGAGGAGTGTGAGGAGGCCCCAAGGTACTTCCTTCGATCTTCTACAAAGGGAGAAGGACCAAATAAGGGCAACAATTGTCAAGAGGAGGAGAAGTCGGTATGTAAGCCCAAACGTAAGCGTACATCTTGCAAGCCCAAGCGCAAGAAGAGGGGATGCAAGCCCAAACCTAAGCCTCGATGTCCCAAGCGAAAGAAGCGCGCATGCAAACCCAAGCCCAAATGCCCCAAACCTAAACGAAAGCGGTGCCAAATGATCCATCCAGATGCGCACGTGGAGCAAAGTGAGCATCTGACGGATATCCTCATCGGTTATATTAAGGGCATCCTGAGTGGGTTTAGTTCCACATGACATCGCTGGGTTTTTGATCACAAAGCGTGGTGCCGACTGACCCACACTGGTTAGCAAACGTTTGGCCATATAGCTGTCGGAACATATGACACATGGCAATGTGTGAGCGCACTTCATCCGGCTCCATGGATGACAGACTGGCTAGCAGCGCCACTTTCAGATAGACAACACTCCATGGGCACACAATCCTCACACAATTGAGCGCTGTGTATATACAAAGGCATAGTCCGAATTGCGGTAGCATATCAAACGATAAAGATTCCGTATGCTGCGCGATATCAAGCTGAGATCGGTCCGGATTTGGCGGTGGTCAAGCCGCGTTCAAAAAGCAAGTGACATGGCTGCGGGGGATGAGATTCTAGCCAAGTCAGACAAATTTAAATTTCCACATGCTGAGCAACAGAATTAGGATTGCATAAGGATCATTAACTAATCAACACGCGAATAAACTGGCCTTAAGCTCTACGCATCAAACTTTCATCCATATGTTCACTAATGAGTTTTATTCATTCATATTGTTGGCACTCTGATTATTGTCTTTTTTGTCGTCATTCCAATCAATTCGGGTGTTTTGTTCGTTTGGCTCAACGACGATTGATTAGAATGAGTGATAATTACCTTGTACGCATGAAGCAGTAACTATCTTTTCGCATGCACCAGAATTTAAGTAACGCTTCCTTTTTTTGCATTATCGTATAGTACTCAATTAACAAAATTGTCTAATGCCTTGCTAAAAAGTATTAACAGGCAAGTAATTTGTAAAGAATTTTAATGAAAGTTTTCAACAACTACTTGTACACTGAAAAAATAAATCTGGGATTTCCGTGATTTCCGGGATCGATTCATGCCGAAATGGTAATAAAAATGGGTTGATCCTGGAATGGCATAAATCATTCCCGACAGGAACAATTTAAGTACGGATAATTTTTTAAATTTTGATCCCGGTTTTAGCCTGGCCGAACTTAAACTCATCCTCCTTTTCGAACATAACTTAGTCCCATAAGAGATAATATTCTAGTTCGGTAGAGATAGATTTGTGAACGATATCCGTTCTCAACTTTGTTCCATACGAGTGGTGCAGGTTGTTACTTTCGCACCGTAGTCTTAATGGTTCATCGGCCATTTTAATTGTTTTTTGCACTTTTTCTAGTTTTCTCACTGTTTTCACTTCACTTTTTTATTTGATCAACTGCTTCGAGCAAGCGTCACACAAAGAATGCAAGCAAGCCGAAAAGCGGTCAATGCTGCATGCAAAAAGGAGATCGAACAACGACGAAAGAAGCAAAGATAGGAAATATGCTTTAGCTCTCCTTTTGTTCGCTCTCTCACTCTCTCAATTGGTTGTTACGTACGAATCGTACATAAAACAATACTTTTCGGAACGATACATGCCCACTCGCACTTAAAAATTTAATCCTACTGTCGGGATCAAATCACACTTTTAGGCTTAAAAAATTCCCGACATTTTTTTTCTGTGTAAAAACTGGTCTGCCCTCGCTGTTCACGTACACTCTGCATAACCATTTCAACTACGTAAACAAAATAATGAAGATGGATAGCTCAAGATTGCCGAAGATCATAGCTAGGCAACTTCAGGGCGAAAGATCCCAGTTCTTTGAAATATGGTCAAACATCGCTTACGAGTGCTGCGTCAGTATCGACCTTGAAAGCCATCTACTATGGCAACAAGCCCACGCCCAAATCATTGCCAAAATCTGCGAAGTAGAAAGGGACGGATTTATTACGCAAGCAAAAAGGAGCACAGAGAGGACTCTGTATGAATCCCTGGATCTCAACCTAGGAGCAAAAAATTACTTCAATGACAGTCTAGGTGTGGAAAGGATAAACGCTATTTTCCGGGCGAGATGTGAAACTCTAAGCCTCAATTTTCAAACACACAGGAGTAACACTCGGCAAGATTGTACCCTCTGCAATATGTGTGCCAAGGAAGATGTGACTCACTTTGTCGGAATCTGCCCCATCTTAAAGGAGATACGTATGTTGCACTTTCAGCGTCTATATCTATCGGAAAGCGAGCTTCACGATCTGTTCAACGGAGTAAATTGGATAGTCCTTGCAGCGTTCATCAAAGACGCTTTGAAATACCGCAACCTACCTATAACAGGCATCATTCAGCAGCTACATTATGCTAATTTCAACGGACGGTTTTTATATAACCATGTTGAAAACAATAAAGAATAAATTAGACGGAAAAACTTTTTGTATACTTTAATTACTTTTTACAATTGTAATCAGGTTAGCCAGCTATAGTGTAAGATTTACTTGTACAGTATTATAAATAATAAAAACCACACTACACTACACTACAAAATTACTACACAATAGGTAAACACCTGACGCACAAATACATTGTTAGACTGTAAGACGTCGACTATAATTGAAGTGAGATTGGCGCTCGTGTGCTGGATATGGACTTCCTTCATTCCTAGTGTATAAATCTTCAGTCCGCCCTCTGTATGTATATGTGTATCAGAGAACGGCAAAAATAACTTTATTCTTGATTGGCTCATACACAAAAATTCTTACTCACATTTAATCAATCAACAAAACTCAGAGCTGAATATATTCAACTCACAACGCAATCGCATCGAGCGGCGTTATGTGATCCAACGTGCATGTTCATATTTATTCATCGAACAGAACTCAGTGCTGAAAATATTCAGCTCATACCGGCAGTCGCATCGAGCGGTTGAGCTAGAGTTTTTTGATCGGACGTTTATGTGTTCGATCGAACAAAACTCAGCGTTGACCGGCCACCGCGTTGAGCGAGAGGTTTCACTCTTTCCATCTCTCTCTTTTTTATATCTGTCAGCAGCGACGTCACTGCCTATGCGTCTCTGCAAGAGTTTATTCATACGAGATGATTTTCGCTCACTCTAAGCAATTGTCGTTGAGCCAAACGAACAATCAGCCGAGCTGATTTGTGGGTTTGGTTCACAGTAAGAAAAAGGCCGGAATTCCGGGTTCGAACCGGCTCGGTTCAAAACGGGTTTGCAGCCCTGGTTTATATACCATTGCCACTACTTTAAGCATTTTTGTTGGAACGTTGATACAGTTTTTGAACCAAACTGGGCAGAATTCTGTGGTAGCATATAATATTGAACAGTAACACGTTTGGGAGCGATAGCATGGAAAACAAAAAAGATTTTCCTACTAAGACTTTTTTCAGTCATATCTTTTGTATGGCAGCTATACTATATAGTTGACCGATTTTCATCAAACTTGTTGGAATTATGTGAAAGCATAGAAAACTTATAAATACGAAGTTTGGGCACGTTTGCGTTGAAGACAAAAAAGTTTTTCTAACTATGGCAGCTATATGCTATAGTCATCCGATCCGGCCGGTTCCTACAAATGTGCAGTATTTGTACCAGAAGACTTCGTGCAAAGTTTGGTTAAGATAGCTTTGAAACTGACGAAGGAGATAGCCATGGCCATATCAATTCAGCTCGTCAAGCTGATCAAGAATATTGTAGCGAACCTAGGATCTGACTCTGGGAACCAGATCCCTGGACCCGGATTCGGTACTCAGGGCGGCGTCACTGATCGTAATCGATCAACGATGACAGGCGATGACGATTTGTCTATCGCTTTAACCTCTCTCTCTTGTTTTTCCTCTGGTAATGGACACACGTGTTTAACCGAATTGTCCAATTGTTAAGACTGCAAATAAATGAATTGTTAACTGATTCTAATTGGCTGTGTACTTCCTCCTCCTTGCTAAAATGCTAAGCGTGCCCGGAGTGCTACCGGCGAGAGTTTTTGCCCTACCACCCCCTAAAAATCAGTAAACCGCTCGGCTGACCATCACGGCGACGTCCCAGTGGACACAAAACTCGCTACATTGGTGTCAGGTGTGGGGTAAATCGATCGAGTTTGCAAAAACTCAGACCACGATGACCAAGAAAACATCTCGTCGAAACCGGGCCGCGTTTAACAGCGAAGGAGAAGGAACTGCCACTGCCACCCAATGGCAACAGGGGATGGCGGCTGCCATCCAACAAGAGGTTCAACAGCAGCTGAAAACGGCGCTGACCACCACCATGGAAATGTGGGACCGATCTCTGGAGCACAAGTTTGAGAGAATGTGGACGTCGTTTGAACGAACGATGTCGAACGTGCTACAGTGCCAGCAGGTTGCCACAACAGTTTCACAGGCCACCCCGCAGGCTAGTGGGGGCGGACTTGCTGCCAGTACACCTCTTATGGCAGGACGGGCGAATTTACAATCAGCTGTAGCGCCGCCACCGGCCCCAGCGTGGCCAGGAGCAGAAAGTGTGACACATCGTCAAGGCCAGGGTGCCGATTTGAGGGCATGTCACGCCACTATAGCCCCAAATGCACCTAGTGCCAACCCTGTGGACGCCCAAACTATGCCAGTGAACAACCACACACTGGCCGCCAGCCAAACACCCTATCGGGAGATGCCGGACATGGAACAACTTCCGATATACGATGGCACCAGGCCCTGGGCAGAATTTAAGCGTCTCTTAGATGACATGGCTGTCGAATGTCATTGGCCAGAGACAAAGAAGTGCCGAAAGTTGTATATGAGTCTTCGCGGGCGGGCCCAAAGGTTTCACGCAACACTGCCAGAGGCAACCTTGCGTTCCTATGAGGCGCTAGCAGCGGCCATACACGAGCACTTTGCGGTAAGCGCGCATATGGGGTACCATTTGTTTCACAATCGCAGACAAGGTCCCAAAGAATCTCTTGACGACTTTGCTATGGACTTGGAGTGCCTGGGACAAGCCGTGTTTAGTGAGCTGCCGCCAGAGGCATATAACAGCATATTGGTCCAGCGTTTTATCGATGGTATTCGAGAGACCAATTATCAGGTCCTGATTCTCACTAGCAATCCGAGCACCCTGATGGATGCACTGGATATGGCTAACCGCATTGACTCCCAATGCCGTCGACGCCCAGCAGGCGCCGTGCTCACGGTGACTGCAGCAACAGCCGAGGCCCAACCGCAATCCTCAAAAAGAAGTCGTCGAAATTCTTTCAGAAGTGACGCGCGTAGCCCAGGCCAATTAAATAGCCCTGCACAACCTTCGGAAAACTAGATCGCGCCAGCCTTCCGGGGCGGAGGTTGGCCCCAAACCACATAGCCCCCAGCGAGTTGCCAATCGCATCTCTCGCTTTAACAAAAAGGAATGCGAAGCCACAAAAAATCACGGAACCACCCCTGGGTCAATCTCAGCACAGGACTCTGGCCCCGCACCCACGAGACTGTGCGACCCCGATAATTTCTGTGCCCAAATCGCCAAGTTTGAACCACGAGCCGCCCTGCCGAGAGCCGAACACTATCGAGTCGCTGACTCGTGCTCCGCTCCGGCACGCCGCCCCAAGCTTGTCACTGCCAGGACCGCAGGTTGCAGCTTTGCCAGCTGCACCAGCCAAAACGGAGTCCGCCTTAGCCACCTTGCCTGTGAAATCACGTCGAGATGAGAGCTACAACCAGGCGGCCCCTAACCAGCCTAGCAGCGTGGTACAGATGTTGAATGTGGCCCACCCTCCCATGCCACCAGTTCAACAAACGGAATCACAGCGACCAAAGTTGACCGAAGCCACTTTATTGGCCTCCGACTCATCGATGCATCCCGCTGCGAGCCTGCCGCCGTCAGAGCAAACACGCGAAGAAACCTACCCTCCTTCTAAAGAAGCAGAGGCCTTCCTCGCCCTGTTGTTCCACGAGCCGCCGCTCCCCGAGATTTCCGAAGAGCCAGCGTCTTTACAGTCCACTATCCTGTTTCCGCTTTCGGGTGACCACAACCAGGAGACCGGCGATCCACCATGGACCGTCCACCGTGGGACCACAACGCCGCCTGCCAAAGCTACGTATTCCTTTGGTAACCTCGGTGACCAGAACCTACATTGTTTTCTCTTTTTACAGAAACGTTTGGTTCGCTTTTTAATCGACACAGACTCCACAGTGTCGCTGCTGAACTCCAGAGACCTCAAGGCGCCAGTGCCTGTCACCCCTTGTCAGGTGACCCTACAAGGCCCTTCACCGGAGCAGTTTGTGGCTACAGCCAAAGCCCATGTGCGTTTGGCTATTGCTGGTCGAAAACTTCAGCACCACTTTTTCATGGTAGAAGGTGATATCCTCAGTCTGTTGGGTATCGATTTTATTTCTCACCATGAAGCAGCCGTGGATCTAAAGACGCTTCATTTGAAGTTCGCCTGGGGATCGGTCCAATTACACGCCCCCAAAACGGAACTTCCAAGCTCCTTGGCTACCACGGCCAACATCAACATCCCGCCACATAGCGACAGTCACATACAAGTTCCTTGTAAAACGCAGGAACCGAGATCCCTCGCTATGCTGGAACCAAGAGTTCACTCTCAACGGCCTACTGACTTAGTGCTAAGCAGTGGTCCCCTGAACACAACGCGCGCTGCCTCACTGCGTGTGCTTAACTTCAGCCCGCAGAAATACAAGCTGCCCTCCACCTCAGAAAAGTCGGCTTCCCAAGCAGGCATGGATTGGGATGCCCTGCCACATCAAGACCTGCCCGATCGAACGCCTCCAGCAAGACTACATGGAGAGTCTATCCCGCAACGGCACACAGCATGGAAACGTCAACGGCCCTGCAACAGATGTGCGACGCCACTCGGATCTGGTTCACGATGTCTGCCTGCCAGTAAAGAGTGCGGTCAAATCCATTCATGTGAAACATCCGGCCCCTATCAAGGGCCTTCGCCCACCTTACTCGGCCAGGAGTCTCGAGTCTTAGAAGGGGGTAATGTAGCGAACCTAGGATCTGACTCTGGGAACCAGATCCCTGGAACCGGATTCGGTACTCAGGGCGGCGTCACTGATCGTAATCGATCAACGATGACAGGCGATGACGATTTGTCTATCGCTTTAACCTCTCTCTCTTGTTTTTCCTCTGGTAATGGACACACGTGTTTAACCGAATTGTCCAATTGTTAAGACTGCAAATAAATGAATTGTTAACTGATTCTAATTGGCTGTGTACTTCCTCCTCCTTGCTAAAATGCTAAGCGTGCCCGGAGTGCTACCGGCGAGAGTTTTTGCCCTACCACCCCCTAAAAATCAGTAAACCGCTCGGCTGACCATCACGGCGACGTCCCAGTGGACACAAAACTCGCT
>JBAMBO010002054.1:0-38058 GCA_037044535.1 Lordiphosa magnipectinata | reverse complement strand
TATGTTAAGTGTTGCGAACCCTGCTGGGACCCATGCTGTTCACCGACCTAGTGTCTAACGCCCTACCTCTGCATGTAACCGATTTTACATTGTACGCTGCCGGCCCTGCCCTTTCATGGTCAAACTTGCCTACCAGACGCTCATTCATTCTTATGAAACTTCGTCGCTCACCAGAATTTGGATCTTCGTGGCAGTTTTGCCTGATCCTATATCATTGCCGATGTTCATACAAATGAAATCCTCATTTCTGACCTACCACAAGCGACCTACTACCACTCGAGACGCTCTTTTGCTCTTTGCCAACCGAGGCACACACGCCCACAACCGCAGGCACCTCAAGCCCTCTTCTGAGGCACCAAAAAGTCCTCGACGCGAGGCAACTGGACTTTATCGGTCGCCAACCATCAATCTCAACGCAAGGTAATCATCGACGCAGCAACGCAAATCTGTACTCGGAGCACTTGCTCAGTACTACGAATTTATTAGTGCTTTGAAACAGTTCTGCAAAATTCGTTCAAAATCGGATGATAAGCCTATTCCGCAAGCCATGCATTTGTTTTTTGCTTTGCGCAAAGGAATAGCTCGCGCGCATACGATTAACTCGGCCATAAAATTATAAAAAGCAAAAACAACTTCATATGCGTGCTCTCCTCTCTTTCTTTCCGAGCGAAGGTCTGCAACAACAATTTCGTATGTGTCTCTCTTCTGCCTCTCCTATGTATCCGACAAACTCGAACGCAACAACAATGTTGCTTATGAGTTGTCAACGATCGCTTCGCGCGTATGTTCTTAAGACAGCAACGACCACACACAAACAAATATCGGTGTTCTCTTTCTATTTCTTGTGGTTGTTCTTGATTGAGTTGTATTTTGTGCATTTGTATTGGCTTCCACGCGCTCGTAAGCTCATTCTGGGCACCCCTGTTAGTACGTACGAACATTTAAACATAATTCAACACAACCCCCTAAATATAAATAGAGATTATAATAGAGATATTTACTTAGAAGAACCAACTCACAGACTGGTCAACGCCCAGCTAAAACGGTAGATCCTATGAATTTTAAATTAAGACACAAATTTCCCTTTATGGCGTAAGCTAGTACTAAAAAGCGGTTCTGAAAAATTCGAGTTTGTAGTAGGTGCAATGGATATATTAGCTTGGTCAGGTTGATGTTTCACCCTGAAGAGTCAATTCATTCATTCCCTCTTAGACTTTGCTGTAACTCTGGATTAATTTTCAACAATTATCACTTTTTTTCTTCTCCTTTAGGCCCTATGACAACCGCTGGAGTAAAACCATGGTGGGCTATGGCCCCGAAAGCTCTCATTTTGTGATTGAATTGACCTACAATTATGGCGTCAAGAGCTATGACATGGGTAACTATCATAAGACTTTTCATTAGTTTTGTGTTATATATAACCAATTTTCCTCTCCACCTTCTCAGGCAATGATTTTGGCGGGGTCACCATCCATTCCAGCGACATTTTGGCACGCGCCGCCAAACACTCATATCCCATTACCAAATCGGGTAATCGCAGCATACTCAGTTCACCGGATGGCTATAAATTCTATGTAATTGAATCGCCACCGGCCCATACTGATCCCGTGCAGCTGGTGGAATTGCATGTCAGCGATTTGGCTGCTTCTCGCAAGTATTGGCATGATCTCTTAAAGCTGCAACTGGTGGAAGAGCAGAAGAATACGTTGTTGCTTAGCTATGGTGGTTCGCAGGCCTCTCTGCGTTTGACTCGGCTGGAGGAGCCACTGAATCGTGCCAAAGCCTATGGACGCATAGCTTTTGCAGTGCCCTCAAGTGTGCAGCAGCCACTTTTTGAGGCTGTCAAGGCTGCGGGTGGGACTATACTAAAACCGTTGATCACCTTGAATACACCGGGCAAAGCCACGGTGTCGGTGCTAATTCTAGCCGATCCGGATGGTCACGAGATTTGTTTTGTGGATGAGGAAGGATTCACTGAACTCTCGCAGGTGGAGCCCGATGGCAATGCGCGTCTGGACAAGTTCATTGGCAAGGATCCCTTCCAGGAGGGAAATGAAAAGAAGAAGGCGTGAGGTGTGGGGGTAGTTTAAGGTGAAGCATATCTTACTATTTTTGTTAACAATTTTGGAAGACCAAATTCAAAGAAACTGCATTAAGGAATAGGGGGAAACGTTTGGTTTGCTAAATACATATAAAAAAGGTTAATTAAAGTATGTAAAAAGAGATTTACAAGTGTTTTACATGTTTTAAAGAATTTAAATTGCAAGTTGTAAAGTTTTTATTATGTTTTGTGTGCCTTGTTTGATAAACTTATGAGAAAATAACACACACCCACTGGCAGTATGCCATATTTCTAGGTGCCAGTTGCTTTCATAGCATAGTTCGTAAATAACTCTCAACCCTTTTTTCAGTTCGCTCTGCTCATGTCATTGACCGAAAAACCAAATATGAAAGGGGCCCGGGCTTCCCGCAACAGAATGTGTTCTGTTATGTGGTGGTTGACCACACAGTACTGATCGGTCTGACAGCAACCGAATAACAGGCCCAACTCAGTCAATTGGTCTTAAATTGCGTGCTTCTCGAAAACCAAACTCTCAAAATGTTATTTGAAAAGGTTGCAGAATCAAGAGTTGCGCCAGAGTTTAACATAAGCAGAGAGAGAGAGAGTCAATGCGAGAGACAACGAGAGAGCGCGTATAGTTCGAAGAAGACCTTTTGAATTCCGGAATTAAAGGTTGTATCGATACCAGAGAACTGCAATGCGTAGTCATTAATGCGTACTACGCACGTAGTACGCATTTTTTTAAATACGCATATGTACGCATACGCATTAGAAATAGTAGGCTACGCATACGCACACTACGCATCAGAAAAAAACTGAGTATGCGTAGTACGTAGACGCAAAATTTGAAATACGCATACGTACGCTGAAGCACTATGAAAAGTACGCACTAAATACGTACTCAAACTGAGCAGTAGGCATTTTCAAAATGTTTCATTTTTACTTCATTATGCGTACTTCGAAATTTCTGTATGAAATTTAAGTTACTTTGTTACATTTTTTTGTTGGTTTTACTTAGCAATATACACACCTGATCATATTAATAGGTACACACATCAACTCTGACTTTAAGGTAACAGAAAACAGTTTTATTCATTGTTTCAAACTTAAAAATTGTTCTCATTGGTTCTTAAACTATTTGTTTTTAATAAAATAAACTTAATTGTAACATAGAATAATAATATAACATAAAAGAGATCATTTTGTGTTTCAGATACGTTTTCAGTGTGATCATAATAATAGGTACACTTCATGTGTTGGTAAGAAAAAAAATTTTAATTTCCATTTTGTGTTCTTTTTTTAGGTAAATTAGTATTTCCTAACGTAGCATCCAGTGTATCCACCTCTATTTTTGGCCACTACTGCTATTATTTTTGGCATACTTTTAATAAGAGCCTGGCAGGTCTCTACTGGTGTCTCATACCACAGTTTTTGGACACCTTCCCACAATTTTTGTTTATTTGAAAATGAATGCAAGTTTTCAATGGGGTTAAGGTCGGGGGATTGGCTTGGCCACTTCAGAACGTCAACTTTTTGGTCCTCGAAATTTAGATAACAGCCTTGACGTGTGTTAAGGATCATTTTCTTGCTGAAATACCCAAAGTAATGGCATATTTTCCTCAGCATACGGTACCATAACTGTTTCCAATATGGATTTGTACTCTTCAGCATTCATTTTGTTCGTAGTCTAATAAATTGGACCTACGTCGTACCAGGAGAAGCAACCCCATACCATTATATTGCCACCTCCATGTTTGACTGTTTTTTTTGTAAACCGTGGATGGAATTCCTTTCCATTAGGGCGTCAAACATTCCTTTCACAGTCATTCCCAAACAAATTAATCTTGGTTTCATCGCTCCATAATATGTGTCTCCATTTTTTCTCCCCGGTGCATCCTACACAGTCTTTGTGGTCCCTTGCAAAAGCTTGCCTCATGGTGATATTTTTTTTTTGCGCATAAGTGGGACTTTACTGGCAATTCTTCCTGGTAGGTTGGCATCTTGTAGTCGTCTTCGGATAGTTGGAGCACTAACTGAATTCCCAATTTCGGCTGCAATAGCCTTCGATGACTTAAATGGGTCCTTTTTGCTCAAAGTTACTATGGTCAAGTGGTCAAGGGTTTCTGTTGTTTTTTGTGGCTTCCACGGGTTTCCTGTCTTGGTTTTCTTTTTAATGCATTTTTAACAAAATTATGAGACCTGTTCATTAATTTGGCGATGGCTCGTAAAGATTTGCCTTCTTTTCTCAGACTAAGAACCAATCGAGTTTCTTCTTTAGTACAATGAGAATTTCGACCCATTAATTCTCTGTGTTGACAGAAGCTATACTTAATTTACCTTTAGTTACCAAAAGATCACTGATTACAAAATTATTCACTTGATACTTGTGAGAAACGGAGACTGTACCTATTATTATGATCAGGCGAAATGTGTGGTGGACTCGCAATTTATAGAAAAGCTATGATATACGGGGCAGCCCCTCTTTCAACTCTTTGTCACAGTGTGGCCAGACATTGACAACAACAAAAAACCAAAAATTAAAAAGTTGTCAACATTAAAAGTACGAAAAAACCATCTATAATTAAAAAATTCCGGTGTGTACCTATAAATATGATCAGGTGTGTACTTAGTTAGTTTATCTTGTTATGAGTTAATTTTAGCCAAAACTTATCCTTGGTATTTGCGTGAACAGTAATCTCGACAATATTTTATTACAATTATTATTGCTATTAGTTTTATATGGGCAACTTCCGCGTGACGAACGCTACTTTCGTACTAGTTTTTGGATTAAAATATATATAATATATATAGATATACCTTCAACTTATACACAGTGTTTAGTGAGATTAAAGTGTACTTTCGAATGGCATAAAACATAATTTAAAAATAGGTTGCTAAAGGCTCTGTGAAATTAGACTGCGTGAAATCAGGCCGCGGTGCATTTTGCATGGCGGTCTAATTTCATTCTGCAAATTGGATTTTTTTTTTTGAAAAAATAGCGCGATTTTTAATTCTTTTGTCTAGGGCGGGTGTGGAAATGAGTTTAAAAGTATCTTTCCACAATCCGTTCAAGCAACAAACATTGAAGAACTAGACCGCGCGGTCTAATTTCATTTTGTGATGGCGGTCTAAATTCATTATTCAGAATGCAATTAGACCGCCGACCGCGATCTTAATTTTCATCACCCGTTGCGAAACAATTGATCACAAAATTTTGTGACGCAGGGAACAAAAAGTGGAAGTCACTGTGAAAGTTGAAGTGTGACTAATACTTTAAAAGAAAGATGAATGTTAGAGGAAAATTTGCAGCAAAAATATTTTGTCGGTTTTGATCAATGTACGTGAATCCTTTGTGACGCACGCTACATTTTTCCATAATTTTATTTATGTGTTTTTTATATTATAATGCAAAACAAAACTTACAGTTAATTGCAATCACATGGTTTCTTGTGGTTTCGTATGCATTCTTTTTTATACCCTGTGTACCCTCAGTAAGATTTTAGATAGCAAAAGTTTTATCAAAAAAAATATGCAATATTAATGTTGCGGCAGTGAAACCGAAAATTTTCAAACGGGCTATGAATAAATTTAAGATTGTCTTCAATTAGTTCAATTTAATTGTTTCCCTATGAAAGAATGAGTAAACATAGTGTTTTTACCACTTTTAATTGTTTGGTTTTGGTGAACTGTTTTTGGAAGTTGCATACATATATTTTAGCATTTAAACATCGGCCGCAAATTATTATAGCATGTCAAATAAGTTTGGCTACAACATCCATTAAGGGCCAAGCCGAGATTCAATTTATTATGGCAGCTGCAAATTGCACAAGTTTATTAGATTTTGCTCCAGAGATATTTAGGTAATCTTGTCTTGACCAAGGTTCGTTTATATTTTTATACTTATTGAGTTTATGCAAAAGTATGTAATAGGGAGAATTTTTCCGGCTTTTTATAAATTTTGAATAAAAAGTGCGTATACGCATTTGATTTGCGTATACGCACAGAAATTAAGCGTAGTGTGCGTATGCTTCAAATATTAAAACGTAGTGTGCGTACTTTTGAAGTATACGTCAGCGTAGTAAGTTTAAAATAAAGTTTTTCTCACTAAGACTCATTTTCCGACCGATCGGTCCTATGGCAGCCTTAAGATATAGTCATCCGATTTCGACCAAATTTTGCGAATATATTTGAAAGCATAAGAATTAATAATTAGTGAGTTTAAGGACGCTAACATTAAAAACAAATAAAATTTCTTATTAAAAACCATTTCGACCGATCGGTCCTATGGCAACCCTAAGATATAGTCACTCGATGTCGATCAACTTTTTCAAATTAGTTTGAAAGCGTTTAATATTAAGAATCACCCAATTTACGAACGATTTACTTAAAAAAAGTTTTTTTTCACTAAGAACCATTTTCCGACCGATCAGTTCTATGGCAGCTATAAGATATAGTCATCCGATTTTGACCAAAGTTTGCAAAATCTGTTCGAAAGCATTTAATATTAATAATGGACGAGTTTGAGGACGCTATTATTGAAAACAAAAAAGTTTTTTTCACTAAGACCCATTTTCCGACCGATGGTTCCAATGACAGCTGTAAGATATAGCCATCCGATTTTGACCAAAGTTTGCAAATCTGTTTGAAAGCATTTAATATTATTAATGGACGAGTTTAAAGATGCTAACATTGAAATCAAAAAAGTATTTCTCACTAAGACCCAATTTTTGACCGTTGGTTCCTATGGCAGCTATAAGATATAGTTATCCGATTTTGACCAAAGTTTGCAAATATGTTCGAAAGCATTTAATATTAATAATGGACGAGTTTGAGGACGCTAACATTGAAAACAAACAAGTTTTTCTCACTAAGACCCATTTTTTGAGCGTTGGTTCCTATGGCAGCTATAAGATATAAACATCCGATCCGGTCGGTTCCGACATATTAGTAGCGTGCTCTAAAAAGAAGACTCTGTGCAAAATTTCAGCACGATAGCTTTAAAACTGGGAGACTAGTTTGCGTAGAAACAGACAGATGGACAGACGGACGAACAAAGCTCAATCGACTCAGCTTGTCGCCCTGATCAAGAATATATTTAGGTGATGGGATCCGAAATTAATATTTCTATGCGTCGCAAACTTTTGGGCAAAATTATAATACCCTTTGCAAGGATATAAAAATAATGATTTTGAAAAATATTTACAAAATTTATAAATTTTTCTAAAAAAAGTATGAAAAAATACTTATTTTGTATGGGAGCTGTATCTAAATGATGTCCGATTGGCCCGAAACTTGGTAGAAATCTGTAAACAACTAAAAAAATAAGTTTGATACAAATTTGGAACCCTACACGAATTTTTGTGGATTTCAGGTGCAATAAAGGTAACACAGAAAACGTTTATACACACAAAATTTATCATGATTAATCCCCTTCAAAGTATGCAAACTTTATTTCCTTATGAAATGTTATATTAGAACACAAACATTGATAGCCAGTTATGGCAGCATCATACATAGTCCACACTGTAAATTCATCCAGATTGTCGGACCATTTATAGGCTCACAATATAATATTGTGTTAAGCCAAATATAAAATAAGTATACTTCAGAATCATTCCTTATTAAAAGCATTGCATACTTTAAAGAGCATTAATCACAATAAATTTTGTGTGTATAAACGTAGTAACAAGGTGTGCAAAATTTTAATAATATAACAATTGTACCTAAACCTTGACCGACTAAATTGTAGTTTTGAAAAAACAGCTGAGCTTTGCCTTATATAGATTTTGACCAAAAATCAGCACCCTAGCTTACAGGGGCTTGAAAGGAAACATAGTTTACGAAATTTTGACTTTGGCGCTCTATAGCTCCGGAACTACTAAATCAATTTTAATAAACTTTTAACTATATAAGACCTTGAACAATTTTTAATCAAGCAAAATAAAACGAATTCAAAATTTTGAGCGGTTCAAAAGTTGCAGAATTTTGTCCAAGGCAAAACGATTCTGGACCACTGTGAGACGTTAGCTTAGCTTTTTCGTTTTTATAGAGTTTTCAAATGGTTCAGTCATTGCGTACCATATTTCTCTCTAATCCATGAAGGTGATAACATGATTTTGGCAAGACTATAAAAACACATAGATGCGAGGCATTTGGTATGTTCATTTGTTCGGCTGACTTTGGTTCTTTGAGTTCGGTTGTCAGAGTACTCAATCTCGCTGTTGTTGTGTTGCTTTCTGACAAATTTTTGTGGTTGCTGCTGCTCTTTTCCTGGCAAATGAGGTACATGTGCATGTTTGCATGAATTTATTATAAAAAAATAAGGCAGCAGCAGTTCAGCAGCAACCTTCAAAAAATAATTGTTTTTGTTTTTTTACATCACTTTCTCCTATCGTTTTATTTCAAAACAATATTTTTTGTCTTCCTTCTTTTAGCTTTTTTAGGCTTTGAATTTTGTTTGTTTTTTTTTTTTTACCATTTAGTACTTTCTTTTAATTTGTGAACCCTTTTTGGTGGTCTCATTTCGTTTTTATACCAAATTTTGCCAAAGATGAGAAAGGATGAGACATTTTCAGCGCCCGTTGGCGTTCTGGAGGAGGCAAAGAAACCCTGGGACAATTTTGATTGGCCCGCAGAGCAACAGCGTAGCATCTATCGCAGTTGGGGTCAGTACTTCTCCAGGGGCGGTGTGAATAATGCGGCCCAAAAGTATTTCGACAAGTGCATCGATGAGCATCCGGGACCCGATGACTACTCGGCCCTTAATCTGAGAAGTAAGTTCAATCGTACGGTGGCCCGTGCTAAGGCTGCTTGGGAGGACAGTACAAGGGCCGCCAATGCAGCGAGTAACAATGATGTTAACGTCCATACGGAGCTGGCTGATACGGTGTACGGTCTGAATCGATTTGAGGAGAACAAGCACATGCTGCACGATTATGTGCGCCAATTTGTGGGCACCTCGATGAAACCCTTCGAGCAGCGGCTAGAGATTGTGACTGAAAATTTCGGAGATTGCATGGGCAATAGCTTAATTTCGTTCTTCCAAGAAAACTCTGGCAAGCTGGGGGCTTTCTTTGACCGGCAGCGTAAGGAGCAACTGCCACCGGATCAAAGGCCACGATGGAAAATTCTCAAAGAAGCGAACGAATGCGATGTACAAAGCGAACAGGACACAGAGGAGGAGATGCACTCGCCGCTGGAGAATGCGCGACGCAAGCGTAAGACCAAGATTTTCTATCAAAACTATTTAAATCGCGCCTGGACGGATATATTCTTTTTGAAAAACCTACGCCAGAATCCCAATCTACTGTTGGATCATTATTTTCTTTCCTCCCATGCGAGGGGAAATTATTTGAACAATGCCTTTGGCCGGGTGAAAACGTTTACGAAAATGCTTCATGCCCGTAGTCCCATGTACAATGAGATGTATCTGCGGCGCAGTTGTCCAAAGATGGAGGAACGCTTTCGCGAATCGAATCTATTTCGGGTGCAGTATCAGACCAGACGCAATATGCTAAGTATATTGCGTACGATCCGAGTACTGCGCAATCGAGATGATTCCAAGGTAAATAATTTGGGGCGTTTTTTGGTGGGACATTTACTTTATCCGCATTAGATTTGACACGAAAATCTTGTCTATTTTTATACGGTCACACTATTTTTAAAGGAAAATGTAAGACAATGGTAATGAGAAGAATATATAGACAGGAATTACTAACTGTTTATGCCGTTCTACCATTTTCACTTACCAGGCACCCCGAACACATAGAAATTTCCTGATCTTATTCCAGAGATTCTATCATAATAATATCAGTTAGTATTTATCACCAGTTTTTATATTAAATAAACTATGTACCTAGTCCATTTGATACAGATTTGGATTTGGTGTGTGGCAGCGACTGCAATAACTGGTCGATATATTCGGTAATGGATAAAAATGTTTGATTTTGATGAACCGCTTTAGGTTAGCTAAGGAACCGCTTTGCTCAGTCATCCTCTTTGTATCAAATACATAAGTAAAGACTATTTTTAAAAAATACTTAAGCAAAGTGTCTCTCAGTTGAAATACAAGCTTCTAGTCTAGTTCTATATTCCTTCTGTACTGTGCTCATACTCTTTGCAATCGTCAAACTACCGCTGGAATATGGAATTTGTTCAAAAATATGGAAGAAATCAGTTCCCACAATTTTTTGAACAAAACCACAGCAATTCTCTACTCTCTTCAACATAAAATTTTTTTGAGAATCTTTTTGAATTTATATTAGTAATTACCGAATAAGCGAATAAGATGCAATCTGACGTGGTTTATACTGATTTCAGTAAAGCGTTCGATTCAGTGAATCACAATTTTCCCGTATGTAAGTGATATCTATTGCGCTTTCCAGCAATTCATTCTTATCTATCAAATCTTACTTTTCGAGTTTTGTTTAAGAACACAACGTCCAAAGTTGGAAAAAATTTATCCATCGTTGAGTGATCGCAGAACTTGTGCTAGAGTGATTCTCCTTCATTAAATTATAATAGCAAAAGTCAATTCTACGGGTTTTCCATTCTGCGTACCATATAATGTTTCAAGATGTTTCCGCCTTGTATACATATTTATCGGTTCGATCATTCATTACGTTTGCTCCCATTGTTCCGAGATTTATAAGAAGCATAAGAAATTGCGTTGGAATTTCCCCGCTTCGAAATGTGTGTGACTCGCCGATAACAGTTGACTTTTTCGGTTGTTGTTGTTGTTGGACTGCTCCCAAACTCAAACTTCGTGCTCACCGCTGATCGAAATAATGAGCCATTTGGAGTCTTATGTCGCAATTACAACGAACTTTGTACAATTTTTATACTCTGTACCGAAGGTACATAGAGTATATTAAGTTTGTGCAAAAGTATGTAACAGGGAGAAGGAATCATTTCCGACCCTATAAAGTATATATATTCTTGATCAGCATCAACAGCCGAGTCGATATAGCCATGTCCGTCTGTCCGTCTGTCTGTCTGTCCGTCTGTCCGTCCGTCCGTATGAACGAAGAGATCTCAGAGATGGTAAGAGATAGAGGTTTGACATGTATCTCCTACAGTTTTGATGATAGATGGTTCGTACTTTCTAGAGATATCTAGTACTCAAAATTATTTATCGATTTGCCGAAGGAATGATAAAGATCGGATTAACGATACTCGAGTTATGAGCAAAAAACGGTCAGTTAACAACCCCCACCCACCCCACCAATAACTCAAGCATTGCGTTCAGCAGAAGCAATCTTAGTGAGAGAGAGACTTAGAGAGCGCACTGCGTTGCGCGTTGTGTGTTAACAGGCCGTTTGACTTGTGACCAAATGCGAGCTGCGACATTAAGGATACAGAGTATGTTATAGTCGGGCTTGACCTATTTTCTTTCTTGTTTTAAATGGAGAGTTTAGGAACTTCCAATAAAGATTTAACACCTTTGATCTCGATTATGTTACCCTAAGTTTTCACATAGTACTTAAATTTTATTAACTTTTCTGATTAATTAAAAACATTTCGGTGATGAAAATGTTTTTTTTAAGAATTTTTGAAGTTAGATTTTTTTTTATTTTCACTTTTTCGGGATTATTTTCACTTTATATATTTCACCATAGCTTCCGAATAAACTTCCACAATAACAAATTCTTCATGCTTACAAGATAATTTTACAGGTTTCGGAGTTATTGAAATATGCAAATTTTTTTTACGACTCGGACTAAAAAACCTCGAAAAATTCGAAGAAAAATTTTTGTCATCCATTTATTGTCATGTTCATAAAACAACATTAATTAGGCTTCAAATAAGATATCGTTTGTAAAAATAATAGGTAAAATGTCCAATAATGCAGATGCATATGTTGAACATTACAAAGTATTTAATTAAGTTTTAAATTGTACTCGACTATGACTTTAAGTGGTCAGTCGGAGAATTCGTTTCTATAGATACCGTCCAAAAGGTCTTAATACAACCTGCTTCCCTGCTCGTCGCGAGATACAGGATCGTTGGGACCCTGTGTCAGATTAGAGTTTATATAATTTGTTTTTATGTGCATGCTATTATTTATAATTAAAAAGATTCGCCCAAAATCCGTTTCCTATACTGAGTGGCCTATTGCAGATACTGTACTAAACCCTTCCAGTTAGTACCGCTCGCATCATTTAAAATATCTATAACCTGTGTTGGACTTAGTACTGGTTGATTAAAATATAGTGTAATAAAGTGTAGTGTAGTAGTGTAGTAAATGGTTGATGTCCTCAATTTCATTTGTATTTCTCAATTCGCCTTTATTTGTTCGTCCTGTAATTTATCTGTTTCTATTTAACAGTATCATGTCACTTCTTGCCTTAAAAACCGGTAATACTGTCCTAGTATCCACTTGTGCATATTTTTTTGCCAACAGTGTGGTCGAGCTCTTTGTTGATTTTCCCTTCTTTTCTTAGTTTTTAAGCTATAAAAGTCACAAAAATATATTTACACAAATCTTGACTAAAGAACGTGCCCATCAATAGCAAAACACATGTTCACACATGCACACATTCTAGGTTTCGGCAGCAGCAGCAGAGACCTCGCGAGGGCAGAATTGTAGTCAAAGAGCTTTAGAGCTCTCAGTTCTCTGCCTGGGCTTGCTGACTTTTCGATTGCAACTCATTAAAATCTCTCCTTCTTCAGAACTTAATTAATGCTAATAAACAAATTGCTTCAGAATGCCGAACTAAAAAACAAATCTGTGTGTAAAATATTTTACATATGTCTTAATGAAAAACGTTAGCCAGTGCGTTCTGTGTAATAAAGAATTTACTGCGAGCATGCAAAAATGTCTCGCTTTGCTTGTGTAATAATTGTGTATGTATGTTCGTGACACAAAATTGTCAGTCCTGTTTTCGTTTCTGAGTTCGATCTATTGAAATTCGTAAAAGTTTTGATTTCCAAGAAACGACTCAAAAATTCGATTTGAACTGGGCACTCTGGTTGGGGTGGGGGTCTTAACTGGCCGTTTGACTCGTGAGCAAATGCGAGTGTAAGGATACAGAGTATGTTATAGTCGGGCTTGACCGACTTTCTTTCTTGTTTTTTTGCCTTTTTTTTGGCATAAACTCTAGTTGTTGAGATATTGACCCCAAATTTGGTTTGTACGCATTTTTTGGACCCCAAAGACGACTTGCAAAGATTCACTCAATTTAGACCAATATTTTATACAGCTGCCATATAACCGATCTGGCAGATTTGCTCCAACCTTGTTTTTTCCTATGCGAATCAACTGAAATTTGGCTTGTACTCGAATTTTCAGCTTCTGATACGACTAACAAAATCGGGTTCGACTTGGACCTTTACTTCATATAGCCAATCTGGACGATTTGAGCTAACTTTGTTGGTTTTTTTTTTGCTATTGAACTGAATTTTAGTTTGAACATGTATTTTAAGCTCCTCAAGCGACTTATTGAACTTTGTTCAATTTGGCGGACTATTTTATATAGCTGCCATATATAGATTTGCATCAACTTAGTTGGTTTTAAAGATATTGAACTGAAATTCGGTTTGAACATGTATTTTAAGCTTTTTTAGCGACTTATCGAAAATGGTTCGATTCGGCATACTATTTCATATAGCTGCCATATAACTGATCTGTTCGATTTGCACAAACCTTGTGGTATTTTATGCTATTGAGTCGAAATTCGGTTTGTACTTTTATTTTTAGCTTTAAATACGACTTACAAAACTTTTTTGTGTTTGACGCTACCAAGCAAAAATTTTTTTTTTATCTCTTTCTTATGTAATCTATTCAACTAAAGCACGAATTTAGCTGCAAGAAAGCCGATTTTCTTGAAACGTCGCACGTTGTAGCAAGAACTGTTAGTTACTCATAAGTCTGCACACTTTCGTTAACAACTTTGCATTTAAAACCCTGTGCAGCATTGTGCCATGCTTAACTATTATTCCACATAACACAGCTACACTGGTTAGGGTCAACCTAAATTTACACATTAACAACACGCGGCACAATTGGGCGACCGAAAACAAAAATGACAAAGGCGTTATAAACTTATAATCTTAAATATCTGGTCTAAAAATATGCAGTTTTACAATTTTTATTTTGCTTCTAACTTTTTAAGCAGACGCACTAAAAGTTGGAAAATATTTAATGCCAATTTCACAAAAAACACGTGGCACAAAATCAGCTGACTTGAACAGCCCGTCAACAAAACAGTGTTGCCACAAAGTTTGAATATGTTTTGTTTTTTATCTAATAGGAGTATGTAAATATTAAAAACAAGTTAATATTTGAAATCTGAAAAAAAATTTGTTTTGGGTTTATGCCAAAAAAAACCACTGTGCGGCGTAGTAGACACCAATACATATGAGGAAAATAATTTTTTTCAATAAACAGCAACAAAATGGCCAAAAACATGCTTGTCACTTTTCGCTTCAGTTTAGCCATAAGTACAAAAGCACTTACATTTGTATATTGTACTCATACACACGAGCTGAGCCCGTAACATCTTTGGAAATCTTCATATTGAACATATAAAATTTTCATTTCAATCGGCACTGTGATTTAGGGCGACCATAAAAGCAACCTGACTTTTCACATAAAAAGTTAGCGCAAAGATATTTTAAAAGAAAACTCACCACAAAATAAGCCAAAGGAAGCCCTTTTAGTTCAGATTGACGATCTGTTCAGCCCCTCAATTAAAGTGTCATTGACAAAAGGCAATGGCCGGACGTTTTCATTAATAAAAGAAATTCTTAATCCCATTCTGCATGGTCTGGGGTGTACGTATTTGATAAACCCTCAAAATGTCTGAAATGAGATTTTGAAGTCAGAGCTGAAAAGCATCTGCAGGGGAAAAAGCTTTCTTTGTTTTTGGGATGATGGTTTATTAACCGATTGTGTATTGGTACATGGATTAATTACTATTATTTTTTGGTCCTAAGAGATTCAGATTTTTTGATTCAGGTGTCAATATTCAGAACGTTTTCAAAAGGAAAATATATTTAAAGTAGGAAATGTTTGATAGTCACACTTGCTTCCATTTTAAGTCATTATGGAATTGAAGGAAATCAAATACACACCTGAACAAACAAATTGAGGCACAATTTAACGTATATGGTGAAGTTTCGTTGAATTCACCGGAGTGTCATTGAATTCACCGCACAACACAAACTTTGTTGAATTAACCAAAAATTTCAACCATAATTGTCTGTCCAAATTAAAAGTGACATTCCAGCCTCAACACTTGATACTTTTTGAACTGGCAGGGTATATCACATGAGATCTAGTTACGTGAAGTCCTTCATTAAGAACAGCTTTAGTTCTGCATCGGTTTAAAATCATACCTTCTTCAGAGTTGAGGTCCTCAAGTACAAAACCTTACACTAATATTTTCTTTAATTACCAAATTCAGCGCCTGCGCAAATTCGTCGAGGAAGTAATGGGTGATTATGTGGTAATTAAAACGAATCGCATTATGCCCTGGAAAATTGAGTTCATGAATGAGGTCTACAATCATCTGGCCCTAAGTTTATGTGAAGATTTTCACCTGCCGCCAACTAAAGTGACGCCATACGATAAGAATGCCATGTGTTTCCTACTAAATATGCCACCGATTAAACCATTGGAGCAACAGGATTTTATATTTGCTGATCGTTCCACTTATGCTTATTCTGATGGGGGTCAAACTTACGAACGGAAGGGGAACAAGTGAGTAGATAAGAATGTCATAGAATCGAAGAGTCGGTGCACTCTGTGTTTTCATTCATTTGCTTGCATTCGTATGTATACATACGGAGAACTCAAAAACACACACACAGACCTTAGTTCAGGGTTCCCCAAGCAGAGATCGCGAAAATGTGACTATGTGACTCTAACACACAGTGATGCATAACTTCGGCAAGCATTCGGTGGCAATTGGCGTGTGTGTTTGTGCCTCAGGGGCTATCGCTGGGGAACTCTGCCTTAGTTGGTTGCGTAACTGTTGCCTTCCCTTTTTCCCTTGCTAAATAGCAAGAAAATACGTTTCGTACCCAACTTCCGTATTTTTTGTCGGATCTTATTGGATCATCAACACGAAATTTGTTAAGCTAAGGTCCCACAGTCAAGTAATTTAACCATATTTTGCTGATATTTTGCCCAAATCGGCCTTATTTTATCAAATTATTTGCGTATGGAACCATGGTTTTAGTTTTTAGTCAAGCAAATGTTGTAATCATGGCTGTGTTTAGTCAAATTTTGATCAAAATTTGGGACCTTAGCTCTTTAGTCTTATAATAAAATGTTTTTAAAGCCTCAATTATTGAGCTAAAAGTAACGGAAAATGTCCCAACTATATAGTGCACTGTTAAGCCCGCTCTTGTTTGCGCTTTTTAGGCATTTTGATTGGAGGTTCGCGCGTAAAACTCTTGATGTACGCAGAAGACTTAGTACTAATGGCAAACTCAACACAGAAAAAACTAAAATCATGGTCGTAAGAGACAACCGACGTCGCATCGCTCCTAATGAGAAATGGCACATGAATTCAGCAATGATCGAACGGGTTTCCTCCTTCAAATATTTGGGAATTGCTCTGTCCCCCAATTATGTGTTATGCTTCTCAGATGTGGGGATTCAGGACATACGAAGAAAAGATATTTTATCAAAAAAGTCTTTCGTCTACCATGTAATTCGCCGAATAATGCTATCCACGTAGAAACTGGTCTCCCTTCGCTTTTTTCTTATACTCTGAGCTCCCACTTTGGATATATAAGAAAGACGTTTGAACTTCCTGAAAGTCGCCATGGTAGAATTTTTGCTGGAACGCCGATCTCACTGCTGTACGGTTTGGCGCTCTTTGGCTGAGAAACACAATGTGCAGATGAACTTAAACGATAAACCATTCTGGAAAAAATCTCATAGCAAATTACTAGAGAGGATTGACTGTAGAAATCGTACAAACTTTTTTGACCAAGCCTACAAAATCTCCAGCAGGATGTTATATAAACGCCTGAATCTCTCTTTGAGGTTACGGAGCATATGTGTTTTGCTGGCCCCTGGTATAGAGACAGAGAGAGAGAGAGAGAATACGTGTGTTCTATTAATAGCATGCTCGGCGGCTTGTTCTCTTACGATGCGCGTGTTTGGCTTTTTGTTCTCTCACGAGGCATTTGTTCGTTTGCTTGTTGCTCATGTTGAAATATCGTGACGTTTACTTCGTGTTTCGCTGCTACGTCGTGAGTTTGGACAGTGAATATTAGTATATCTCTTCTGCTCTTCCATTTCCCCAACTGCTTTTCGCATTTTGTTTCTGAAATATTGATTTATTTTCCTTGTTATTCCTTTAACTAATTCAACTTTCTTCCCTGTTGCCTTATATTTCTTCCACAGACGTGCCATATTGCATTTGGAGAAGCGTTTATTTTTTGCCCGCCTACCCATTGAGCGCACCTATCTCCTGCACGAGCTGGCCTACTGTCATATCCAACAGAATCGTTTTGTGCAATGTCTGTCCTATGCCCAGAAAGCCATCGATGAGGCCAAATTGTGTAGTAGTAAAATCTGGGAATTCCTTAGCACCATGTTAATGGCCAAATCGCACGCAGTGCTCCACAAGTATGAGCGCCAAACGGAGGTTCTAGATGCCGCCTACGATCTGGCCAAAGATTTGAAATCGGCCCGTCTGTGCACCTTTATTGAACTCTGCCGCATGCTCAACAAGGATTATATCACATTGCGTAAGATGACCCAATTGGTGGCCAGCAAACGATTGCGCTCCAAGGTATCCAATCGTTCCAGCGGAATTGTTTCACTTCAACAATCGCCCAGTACTTTGTCCATACTGCAGCAGCAGCAGTCAACCTTTTGAAATGGATGTGCTCACCCATTTGAGGCAAATGCTAAACAGTTGACGCAACTTCAGTTGAGAGGCATTGATTAGCATTTGCATCTCATGGGATCGAGTGAAATTGTCAATTAAACAAAATTGAAATTTTATCAAAATAAAAATAACATAAACAAAAAATTATCATAAATAAACACAAAATCTTAAAAAATATGAAAATATCTGAAATAAATATTAATGAATTGGAAATCTATATATCTGTGACAATCAGGAATAACAGCATAGCTCGAGTTAGGTCAAAATTGAGATATTCCACAATGATATTTTGGTTTACGGCCAATTCTCAGATGAGATAAAAATTTAGTTCGGCACTATATTTCATATAAATAGGACTGCCGTTCCAAAGCAATCAGATTTTAAACTGTTCAAAATTTTTTCTATTTATGTGAAGTATCGTGCCGAACTAAATTTTTATCTCATCTGAGTATAAGCCTTTAATTGATGGCATATCTGGACTTAAGCTTTTATTCCTTATTGAATTTTTGTATTTCAAAGATCATAAAACATTGGATTTTATGCACATTTTTAAATGAAGGTAGATTAAGGTGAAAGTGTGGAATTATACTTATTAAATAACCCACTTTACATTGAAAACTGCATATTCAATATATGATAAAATCAAAATATGCAAACAAATATGCAAAAAAATGGCGAAATTTGCAAAAATTCTCATTCTTGAGCTTAGATTATAATAAAGAATAGATAGATGGCAAATATAGACGGTAAGTTCTACACCGATCAAATGAAAGGCGTTCCTTGAAAGTTCTAAAATATTGGAAAATTTCTAAATTGTTCATTCATTTCAGATTTTAATGAAGATTTTATAGAGTATATAACTATGAAGGTTGGATAGATGGCAATTGAAGACGCGTATTTAAAAGGCTAAGACCAAAAACCGCAAAATTTGTCAAATTTTCATTTGAGTATTGACGAAAGCGCAGGCGGTGTTAAATAAGAGGCGTGGATTGAACAGGTCAAAATTTGACAATTTTTCGTATGACCTAATATTATTATGAAAGTTTTATGGATGACAATGTGGACGGGTGTAGGGGGTAGGAGGTGTAGATCACGAAATTTGCCAATTTTTCATATGACCAAAGATTATAATGAAGACTTAATAGACGGCTATAGTAGACGGGTAATTATAGGAAGTGTAGATCGAACTGTCAAAAAAATCACGAAATTTTCAAAATTATTATTTGAGTTTAGATTTTTCGCGAAATTTGCAAAATTTTATGAGTTTTGGAAATCATTAAGATGTGAGAGATGGCAATTGTAGACGCGTAACGGTCCAAAAAGTTGCGAAATTTACAAAATTTTTGCATGAGAAGAAGAAGAGGATTCAAGGCAGTGTGCTAGTTCCAACCCTGTACAGCCTTTTTATCTCGGACATGCCCACATGCCGCAGGACCTAATCGCCACCTTTGCTGACGACACCGCTATCATGACAAGAGACGGTTGTATGTACAGGGCAACTGATACTCTGCAGGAGTACTTCAAGAAGCTTGAGAACTGGGCATGCCGGTGGAACATTTCTGTAAACCCGGAAAAGTGCGCCTGCGTCACCCATACGCTTAGAAGAGACATTGGTCCTGGAGTATTTCCGCACGGTAAAGTCCTTCCGCACAACACAGGTCATAAATACCTAGGTGTGATGCTCACGTTCAAACAACACATCGCTGAAGTAGCTGGAAAACTGCGAATAAAGGCGACAAGGATGGGCTGGCTTGTTAAAGCCAACAACAAACTGTCGCTCCGAAATACGGTTATCCTTCGCATGGCATCGCGGCAAAAACCCACCTGAACAAAATAAGGGTTTTTCAGGCTAGAAAACTCAGACGTATCACAGGTGCCGAGTGGTATTTATGCATACAGCGAGATAGTGGCTACACCATTTACAAACAGGCAGCACGATACCTGGATAAAGTCACTTGCCACCCAAAAAGCCTTGCAAGAAGACTCCTCAGAAGACGAAAGTTAAATGGAATCAGGGCTAGAAAAAGACTCCTTAGGATCCACCCAACCGATCTGGCTGAACGAAGGATCTAGCTATAACATATCCACCTATTACACCCACCTGTAATTATAAATGTAAATACTTACTTTAATTAGGACTAATTTTAAAACTTAATTAATTCACAACTACAAAATACAATCACGCGAAAGCTAACAAACTAGAAAAACATAAAACTAGGAGTTAAAATCCTTACAAGTAGAACTACTCGAAAACAAACACATCGCCAGAACTGACTTTCAAATGAAATACTACGCACACTACAATGTAAGTTATTATTAATCAGTAACAGTAAATTGTAAACACTTAGACTTAATGAATAAAGAAATATTTTAATATATAAAAAAAAAATGTTAGATTATAATATAGACAGGTAAATTGACGGGTCCAGATCAAGCGGTCCCAAAATCCGGATATATATGTACAAAATTGTATTATTATTTCAGATTATGAACATTTAATAGTTGGCAATTAAAGACGGGTAAATAGGAGGTGTCGTTCAATCGGTTTAAAGAAATGTATTTGGGGTTTAGTAACCTTTTTTTTTGATTTTAGTGAAAGTTACAGCTGGCTAGCTCGAGGTCTCTGGTTGAGTATAAATCTTTATAACCAACACAAATCAACAGATATTAATTACAACATTTTGGAATAGCAATTGGGTTAGTCCGTACAACGATCGCTGTTTCGAGAATAACCAAATTCTCTCATCAGCGGACTTGTTTTTGCTGTTCACACTTCAAACAACCATTCAGTTAGTATTTAAGCCTCTTTCAATCGGCGAATAAAGACATAGGAATTCCTAATGTTGTAATGGGTTTAAAGAAATTTCAGCATTTTCGAAATTCTTGAATGAGTTTAGATTGACACGAAGACGGGTATATCGAAGGGTAAATAGGAGGTGCCTGCTATGTAAATATGTATTGCAAAACAGTTTGATGGCAAATCGCTTAGCCATATTTGATTTTTATCATTCATTTTCTGCATTTTAATTGATTACAAGTTAAATTGGTGACGTTAATTTACAAGTTCAAACAGATTTGCAACAAAATCAGAAAATCGTTAGCACAGAATCATCAGGTAATTTCATAAAAAAAGGTTTCTTGCATATTTTGCATATTTTTTTTATGCAAATATGCAGTTTATGCAAAATTGTTTTTAGCGGACTTAGATTATTGATCAGTAAAAATAAGATGTGTGCAATCAGAACTTAAATCGGACAAGCGGTTCAAAATATGCAAACATGCAAAATCCGATGTCTAATCATAACTCTATGCCTTTTTTAAACAATACTTCGTTAACTTATGGGACACATCTTTAATTGTGCCTTTGTTCCAAGAGCAGTTTGCTGAAAGTTTAATATATAGCTCGATTTATGCTCTTATTTCATAGGCAAATTAGTTTAATTTTTCAGACATGTGTTCTTAGGTTTGATTAAAATAACTTAAAACATGAACCGAAAAGTCATCACGAAGATGCAGAAGTGGCATATAAATCTTAAAGCTTCGATATAAAAATTCGAAAGCGTACGCGTTTGATTTGCAGCAGTGTCTACCAAGGTCTTTTTTAAAGAACATTGATCAGCTATTACACGAGGAAACTTTTCACTTTTAACTTAACTATTCATGATTGCGAAAACAATTAACCGAGACATGAAGGAGCGGGAGCTTCTTGAGAAAAATAGAAGCCGACACTGATGCACTAGCCACACACTTTCACACGCTTCTTTATACATACATCGGATCAAACAAGTCCCTCACGCTACATTCTTACTACACCTGCAAATCATTTCCTGAACAGAATCTTTGAAGTAGACAAAGTTGAGATGACTCTCTGGTAGAATAAGAAGGCACCAGGGATCGATCGTATATCAGCAGAGTTTCTAAAGAACGCTACACCAGAATTCATTAAAAGCATCACAGAAACATACAACTGTATGTTTTGACGTGGAAATAGCACCCGAGTCCCTTAGGAAAAATCTGGTATTCCCTATATACAAAAAAGGTGACCCCAAAATACCAGCAAACTACAGAGGACTATCGTTTCAAAGTGCAATTTCAAAGGTGTACGCAGCAGTACCGCTGCTGCGCCTGACAACATGGGTAGAAGACAATGAGCTCTTAAGGAAGGGATACAGGAATATAGACTCCATCTTTGTACTAACCAACCACCATTGGGAAATCATACCTGGAACAAAAAAAAGAAGCTTTACTTATTTTTTGTAGATTTTATTCCAGTTTTTGACACTGTAAATACAGAAGCGCTCCTGTTTAAGCTAGGTAACTTAGGACTGTTGACGAAATTCATAATGTCGATTAAAAGCTTATATGACAATAATACCACGACAGTATGGGATGGTTTCAAACAAACATTGGAGTCAAAAAGGAATGTATTTTGAGCCCGCTGTTGTTCACACTCTATATAGATGACCTTCATACAGAGCTTCCAGGAGGTGCGGTCATAGGAGACACAACATGCAAAATCTTACTGTATGCGAATGATCTGGAGCTGATGGCGGAAACCAATGGAGAACTACAATTCATGATAAAGAAGACCGCAAAATTCTGTGATAAATGGAAACTTCGAATAAACGGTGAAAAGTCAAAAATTCTAGTAGTGCGTGATGGCAGGGGATGAAAATCGAAACTCGAAAAGTGGTTCCTTAAGGAAGAACAACTCAAGATTGTACAGGAGTATAAGTAAGTTATAGCCACAAAGGCGATAACAGCACATGGAACACATTCCACGGCAAAGGGCGGATTCCACGGGTAGCGAAAAATGTCTGGTAATAAACTGATATTCCGCAGATTCTTAACAGAGTCTGCTAAGTAGCTGCTATTAACACCATAACACACTTTTTTCTATCGATAAACGTTTTAAAGAAACCTTGAGCTTATTATTGCGCTGTTAAATGAGCCCGCGAACTTACAAATAACAACACCTCACATAACATATTTTGAGTGCTATTTGAATAAATAAATTATGCTTTTTTACAATCTGCAGTATGAGCCTCTTCCACCTCCAATTGAACGTCGGTAATTGGCTTTTTCGACATTTTCTTCGACCAAGTAGCGGCGTATATAGGGCCGCAGAACTCGAAAATGGTATTTGGCAGCGGTCCCTGGGTGGCCACATAACATTTGGACACGTAGTCGGTGCCCTGGCAGGGAAACGTTAGGAAATGAAAGTGATATATAAAGTTCAAGTTTGGTTCGCCCATTTTTTATCTGGATATAATTGGCATTGATGTAGGGCACATCCTCGTTGCCCGATCCGATTTTGCTCGGTCCTCTTAAGGGGGAAATTGGGGCTGGACTATCCGCTATACTACCGCTTGATAGGAGGCGAGCAGTTCGCTGTCCACTGAACTGGGAGCGGGCATTTGGTTTGTGGCTGTTTTACTGTCGCGATGATTCAATGATATTCCTCTTGGTCTGGTAGCTGTGATCGAAGACATCGTTGAGGCGAATCAAATCGAACTGATTGAGGGGATTGGAGAGTGAAGTGTTTGAATGCTGGCCAAATAGATTTTAAGCTCCTCGCTTGTGGTTTGTGGTAACAGGAGACGCCACATGATGTTGCAGACCGTGTTCCGGTCCGCCGGTGTTCTCTGCCGGGTTTCCGAGTGTTTCTTATCCGCCAAGTCCCACACCTCGCTCTTCACTTTCACGGCGTTTATTAAATTCCTCAAAAAAGAGGCGTTAACAGCACTTAAAGCTACGTTATTTCCTTTAACATAGCGTTGTGGCAAATGTAAGCTTTATTCGCGATGACTAGAAACCGAATATGAAACGGCCACACAAAGCAGTTACGTTGCAGTTTTTATACTCTGTACCAAAGGTACACAGAGTATACTAAGTTTGTGCAAAAGTATGTAATAGGGAGAAGGAATCGTTTCCGACCCTATAAAGTATATAAATTCTTGATCAGCATCAACAGCCGAATCGATATAGCCATGTCCATGTGTCCGTCCGTATGAACTAACAGATCTCAGAGATGGTAAGAGATAGAGGTTTGACATGTATGTGACATATACTTCTTATACTTGCAGGCAGATCAAGTTTATTTTGAATTTTTGCCACGCCCCCCAATTTTGAAAAAACGTTATATCTCACAGTTTTGTAGATAGAAGGTTTGTACCTTCTAGAGATATTTAGTAATCAAGATTATTTATCAATTTGTTGAAGGAATCAGATCAGATGAACGATACTCAAGTTATGACCAAAAGTCAGTTCCAGTGGTTACAGTAGTGGCGCCATCTATTGTTCAGGTTATGACCAAAAGAAAGTTCGCTGCAGCGTTGCTACTGCGGCGTACAGAGTACATTACAATCGGGCTTGACCGACTTTCTTGCTTGCTTTTATATGGAGTTTTGCATTTTGCAGCCGTTTCGCGAACCGTGGAACCGTTTCAAGTGGCAAAATCTTCTTCCATCAATTTTTGTATGAAACTTCTCGTTACTTTGGATGTCCGTATGGGCCTTAAATATGGAATTCTGCCGACTAACATTCCTAATTCAATAAAACGATGATAAACTATGCAATATATAAAGAGAAATAGAAAATGGTTCACTATCTGACCATTTCTCCCATACCAAAGATGGAAATAGGCAAAAAAATAAATAAACAAATAATTGACTTTCTGCCAACTTCCTCATACAATAATACGTAGGCAGAAATAAAATGAAATTAGCTGATGTGTACTAAGCTTTTGGAATTATATATTTTTCTGTTCAAATGTATTTAAAATACTTCTCGTTGTTCTGTACCTCGATAATAGTGGGTTTTGGGAACTACTTAATCATCCATTTGTGCTAAAAAGATGAATGTTTGAAGGGCCCAGTTTGGCTCTATGGGCCTTAAATATGAAATTCTGTCGACTAACATTCCTAATTCAATAATACGATGCAATATATAAAGAGAAAAAGAAAATGGTTCACAATCTAGCTCTTTTCTCACATACAATGGATGATATAAACGAGCTGTGGAAAAAGCAAAGAAGAAAATGATATGGGCAAATAAAAAAAAATAAATAATTGACTTTCTGCCAACTTCGTCATATAATAATGCGAGGGTAAAAAATAGAATAAAAAAAGAATGTTAGATCCATTTGGTTTGACAGACCAACAGGAAATGAAATATTAAGCAACTTTGCCCGACCAGGTAGAAAAACAAAGCCTACTGAGGCTAAAACTGTGTGAATATGGGAACAAAATTTATATAAACAGAGAAAGCAAAGCCTGCTTGGTCTACAAAGTTTTTTAAATGGTTTTTCAAAATATTCTGCACACACTCCATTATAGGAAATTTTTACCAAATTTCAGCCATTAATCAATTACACAAAAACTAAGAAAGATTTTGCAGTCTAGTTTTTTGGTTTTAGTTATACATTCCGTTGGCTATATTTGGGAAAAGGTAAGTGTGGTAGCCTTGAACAAAATTATAAAAACAACAACATGGATGGTAATGGAATGGTATTTATGGATGTTAAAAACCCCTGGCTGGGTTTGGTCAGTTTGTCTAAGGTTTTATTGACTCTTAAAGTTTTCGGATTATTTGAAAAAATGTTTTCTTGTTCAAGTCTTTATCTCATATTAGGAAAAATAACATAATAATCAATGACTTAGCCAAAAATAACTACATTGACAACAAACAGAAACAAACTCTATACTGTTCAAGCGGCAATGCCCCACGAATTTATGGACTTTCCAAAATACATAAAAAAGACGTACCACTTAGACCCATAGCCGCATCAACTATTGTCCCCTGCTATAAAGTAGCAAAACACATAGGATACATCTTAAGGAACATAACATCGGAAAAGTACAACATACAAAATTCAACTCAACTAAAGGACAGACTTCGCGACCTGCACAAAAGGACGAAATATTGGTATCATTTGATGTGATATCATTATTCACCAATATCCCAACAACACTTGCGATAAACAATATCATGGAAAGATGAACTGAAGTAGCACCACACACAGATCTACCCAAACGACGGTTCAAGGAATTGCTGGAATTCTGCCTAATAGAGAACATCTATTTCACATATGTAAAATGACACAGTCTACAACCAAATACTTGGAATTCCAACGGGGAACCCATTGTCCCCAACAATAGCAAATATAATTTTAGATAAAATACTGGACGATACATTAGAAAAACTGAACGCAATGAACATACATATAAAACACCTTTCAAAATATGTAGATGACATATTGTGCATCGTAAAGTTGAAGGATACAGAGAAAATTTTAGAAGTACTAAACAAACAACACAGACGAACTCAATTCATGGTAGAAATCGAGGATAAGAACAAAATAGCCTATCTAGACACAGAGATCACAAGGGACAAGGAAACACTAATATTCAACTGGTATACTAAACCAATGGCATCGGGCAGACTAATCAACTATAACTCAAACCACCCACCCAACCAGAAAATCAACACGGCTAAAAATCTGATTAGAACAGCCTACTCATTAAGCAATGAACAGTTTAGACCAGACAACTACATAAAAATAAAGAAAATTTTACTGAACAATAGCTATCCACAACAACTCATTAATCTACCAATTAAGGAAACAACAGACAACTTATTTAATTATAAAAACACCAAGGAGAACCAACAAGAACCAAAGAAAAAACAAGAAAGAAAGTCGGTCAAGCCCGACTATAACATACTCTGTACCCTTAACGTCTCAGCTCGCATTTGCTCACGAGTTATACGCGCTCATCTCTAAGTTCCACTCTCTCTCTCTCACTAAGATTGACGTTCAATAGAATGCTGCGGTGGTGGGTGGGGTGGTGCTGGGTGTTTATTGGCTCATAACTTGAGTATCGTTCATCCGATCTTTATCATTCCTTCAGCAAATCGATAAAAATTTTATTTATAGCATAGAGGCAGGTGGAACACCCTATTTATATAAAAACGGAGGAGTCGTTCTACTTCTTCGTATTGACCAAAGCCCCATACTTGGGCAGCATAGCACTTAATTGCTCTGGCTGTGGCTAAGAACAATTTGTACTTAGTGCTGTGACTGACGTTTCTTTTTCTAAGCAGTTTGTTCCACGTGGTATTGTCCATATGACCGGGGTACCAAATAGCATTCGTTCTTGTTTTTTGTTCAATCAGCTTAAAATATAACAGTAGCAACGTCTGCATACTGTATATGGTCTCCAAGAACGATCCATCAAATCTGGTTGATCAAAATAATACAGAAGGTAAATATTTTTATGTATTTGATGTTGGGCCACAAACATAACAAAATAAATCCAGCTTCCAACACTTTTCCGTTTTCAAAAATCTCCCGATTCTATATTCAGAAAGCTTTTCGCTGAAGAGTTCATAATTGCCAACTGTCTCACCTTACAATCATTGCTATTGGTGGGGGTTTTCAAGATAAAAGCAAAAAACTTCTGTGCCGAAGTTTTTATACCCTTGCAAATGCAAACGCCACAGTTTATGAACGCTTAAATAAAAATCAAAAAATTTTCTAACTAAAACCCATTTTCCGTCAGATAAACATCTGATTTCGACGAAATTTCGCAAAACTTTTTGACAACATATCACATTAACAAACGCCGAGTTTAAGAAAGATAAAATTTAAAACAAAAAAGTTTTTCTCACTAAGACTCATTTTCCGACCGATCGGCCCTATGGCAGCCTTAAGATATAGTCATCTGATTTCGACCCAATTTTGCGAATATATTTGAAAGCATATACAATTAATAATCAGTGAGTTTAACGACGCTAACATAAAAAACAAAAAAAGTTTCTTACTAAGACTCATTTTCGACCGATCGGTCCTATGGCCACCATAAGATATAGTCACCCGATGTCGATCAACTTTTTCAAATTAGTTTGAAACCGTTTAATATTAATAGTCCCCGACCTTCAGAACGATTTACTTACAAACAAAACAGTTTTTTTTCACAAAGACTCATTTTCCGTCCGATGGTTCCTATGACAGCTATAAGATATAGTCATTTGATCTTGACCAAATTTAGCAAATCGGTTTGAAAGCATATAATATTAATAATGACCGAGTAAAAGGACGCTAACATTGAAAACAAAAATTTTTCTCACTAAGACCCATTTTTCGACCAATGGTTTCTATGGCAGCTATAAGATATAGTCATCCGATCCGGTCCGTTCCGACATATTAGCAGCGTGCAGTAAAAGGAAGACTCTGTGCAAAATTTCAGCCCGATAGCTTTAAAACTGAGAGACTAGTTTGCGTAGAAACAGACAGACAGACGGACAGACGAACAGACAAAGCTCAATCGACTCAGCTCGTCGCCCTGATCAAGAATATATTATATATAGTTTATGGGGTCGGAAATGAATATTTCAATGCGTTGCAAACTTCTGGGCAAAATTATAATACCCTTTGCAAGGGTATAACAATGGAAAAGGTTGAATTTTCTTACATTTTCGTGATTTTTAACATGAAGGTGGTTTTTTTTTTTTGAGCTGTTTAAAAGAAGTCTTTTGTAGGCGTTTACTGAATAAATGAGACCCCAAATGGGTCCGTTATTGTCTGCATAATTTACCAAATTAATACAAAATCTATCCACTAATGTTTATAAAATTGTTTAAATACTAGCAAGATGATTGTAGCTTTGGCAAAGCGACTTGAATTACTTGCTGCCTTTATATATGCAATTAACAATTAATTTTGTGCTTACGCTTCTAGATAGCTGCATATTGTTTTATTATAAATTCACACAATGTGACTGTCATAAATTAAGTAAAACTTTAGATATTGTAGAAAAACCGCACAACTTGACAAACTTAACAAAATTCTTCTGATACGGACATGAAAAAACCGCACAAGTTGAGATGTGTTACACAATTTTGAATACACTTGGACATGGAAAAACCACACAACTTTTGATGTGCTATGTGGTCTGTATCAAAAAATGAAATATGACAAAAGCAGCTCTCAAGCAGTTTTGGTCTGTAAGTAAAAATATAAAAATAAAAACTTGATTTTTCCAAAAAGATTTATATACTTAAAGCAATTACGCATCCAATGGAATTGTATGGAATTATCACTTTTCACAGAATCATTAAAAGTTAATAACACAGCCCAACAGCGATTATGGTGCAGGCCTATTTCGATCTGATTGTGTTAATTTGAATTGCACTGAACCAAACTGTATCATTGGTTTTGTTCTATCAGCCTTGTTCCCAAGATACAGCGGAAAAACGAATTTGTTGAATTTTTGGAACTCCAGGACTTATGAGCTTTTTACGACATAGCACGTATCAATGCAGCTGTAAGTATAGCAAAAAGTGTCCAAATTGGACTCTAAAGTCAGACAATTCTAGTTTTATGACAATTTTTTCAAAATAAATCACCTTCTTATCACAGGCCCATAACCTTACTGTCACCGAATCACTCCTTCTACCAGTCCTCAAAGAACACCTACCCCCGGCCAAACACCAACATGGCTTCAGGGAGGGCCACAGCACTACTACAGCACTCTGCGAACTCGCGACCACTATCACGGCAGGCCTTAACAGCAAGCGGCCGCATGAAAGGTCGATTATCGTCGCTGTCGACCTCTCTAAGGCATTTGATATGGTCAACCATACGATCTTGCTCCAATATCTGCTCCACAGCTCCCTCCCAAACAACACCAAGAGATGGTTGCTAAACTACCTCTCAGGCAGGCAGTCCCACGTGGAGTTCAGAGGAGCATCGTCAGGAAACAGGAAGCTGAAGCAGGGAGTACCACAAGGTGGAGTCCTCTTTCCCCTGCTCTTCAATCTTTACATCTCCAACCTTCCCTCTCCGCCCCCTGATGTCAAAATGGTGTCGTATGCTGACGACTGCACCATCATAACATCGGGGAAAGACGTTAAAACTCTGGAGACGCGATTGAACAGCTACCTGCCGGTTCTTGCAGACTTTTTCGCCAACAGAAACCTTTCACTTTCTGCCACCAAATCATCTGCTACGCTGCTTACCACATGGACTAAGGAGGTTAAACAAATGCTTGACATACGAATCAACGGACAGAGCATTCCAACCCTAAACAACCCTAAGATTCTTGGGGTCACGTTTGACTCTCTCTACGTATTCGCCAAACACGCAGAGAACGTGGCCAGAAATGCCAGAAGCAGAAATAAGGTGCTAAAAGCAATAGCTGGGAGCTGTTGGGGCAAGGAGAAAGAGACGATCGCGATCACCTACAAGTCGATCGGCAGATCGCTCATTAGTTATGCTGCCCCGATTTGGTCACCTTCCCCATCAGCGACACCCAGTGGAGGAACCTACAGACGGTGCAGAATGCCGCCCTCCGTGTGGCCACAGGCTGTCATATGATGACACACCCTGACCACCTGCACCAGGAAACTGAAATCCTCCCTGTTAGGCAACATAACGAGCTCCTGACTCAGCAGTTCCTCATCAACTGCCAAAATCCAGCACACCCCAACCATATGACCTTAGAACGGCATATCCCTCCATCGAGCGCTTTCTCGCTCCTGAGCCCATGACCCACATTGAGTGCATCGAAGCGAGTAACTAGGCCCATACCAACATGGTCGAAAACACCATCATGGCAGACCTCCGCCTATTGATCCGAGTGAGGTAAAATTGCCCAGATCAACCAGGACCACGCTCGCACAACTACGCTCGGGGAAGAGCAGGCAACTTAACAGCTATCTAGCCCGCGTTAATCCCGAGGTTGCTGACACATGCCCAAAATGTGGCCAAGGGCCGCATGACACCAAGCACCTTTTCAACTGTGCTCAAAACCCCACCACACTCACTCCCATCACACTCTGGACCAACCCCATCGAGGCAGCCACCTTCCTTGATTTGGATATGGGTACCCTGTAAACACCTACTTTAATTTCACTCTCTCTCTCTTCTTTCTTTTCATACTAACGTACATACTTGTCGAACCAGCCGTTACAATAACAACAACAAAAAGCACCAATACCAATCTGAAAATCACATTGAAATTGGGTAAGGCAACAATAAAATCAGAAGAAATTGTTGTTGGTCAGTTTGCTTGCGCGCGCAAACACCAATCAAAGAATAGAACATAAACCGGTTTTTGTTCTACGCGACGCATACACATGAAATCGTTTGCATGTGTGTCGTTTTGTATGCCTTGCGCCCATGCATACGATCATTGATTTTCTATCTTCGGTGAAACATACCCAGAGATCATACGGCTGTGCACCGCTGATATAGACCAACAAATGCTCTAATTATGAAATTTTTTTTGCATTTATATTAGCTTGTTTGGCAGAGCTATAGCCTGTTTTAAGCCGGAAATACATTTTAAAATTCATCATAATTTTAAATCAACAGGGCTGCACCTCACATCTCACCTCGTAATTGCTATGCGAGCGTTTAGGAAAAAACAAAAGTTGAAAAAGTCTCAACAGGTGAAGCAGTAGGCGGTCATTCCATGTAACTACCATTTGTTTTTCCAATTGTTTTCCAATTGTTTCAATTGCATCTTTTTCGTTCGTTTGCTTTCTTTATTTTGATACCAAGAAGATGTCGTGGTAACATTGGACACCGCAACTCGGAAATGTCGCAACACGTCTTGCTTCCGATTGGAATATGGTCCAAGGGAAGCTCATAAGTTCAATCGGATTATTAACATGAAAGGGAGTGAGTTAATGCTGTCATGAATAGATGTGGTGTGATGTGTAGGCTGGTTATATTATAGTAGATATTTTGCCATTTCAAAGCGTGTACCGAAACGGTTCAAAAGTGGTTTCAGAACATATTTTTTTTTTAATTTTTGAGACCATGAACTTGAAATTTGTTGTTAAAGCTGGTTCAAATTTAAACAATTATTATTATAAAGAAATTTTCTCCTTTCTGGTACAAAGCGTTTTAAGCAGAACCTTGAGGCACTGTTTAATTAAAACAAGAATTTTAAGTTAGCACTCAAAATCTTCTTGTATTAAATTCTAAATGCTGCTTAAAGTGCTGAGCCAATTGCGAAGGATATTGATGACAGATCCATGGGATATGTCATTAAGATCAAATGGATATGAAAAATTGGATAACAGTAAAAGATCAAATGGATATTTTATTAAGATCCAATAGATATGAAAAAAAGTGTTTTTAACAGTTCATATGTATAGATACTACAAATTTCCGAAAGATACTTAAAATTTTATTTTTTTTTCAAAATCAAGTCGACTTCGAAAATATCCAATGGATCCCAAAAAAACGATAGCCATTCATACAGTCCAAATGGATACCGAAAAATCAGACAGAGGATCATCAAAAACTATTCTGAGTGCCTGATCTGAATGCCCTGAAAGTTCCAAACTAGCCCAGAGTCTTACAGGTTGAATTCTTTGAATTTTGATTATCAAAATTATTTTGATTTAGAATTTAGCTTAATATCTTTCCAAAACACGATAGAGTTTGCTACCCTCGCTGCACTGTGATCCAGAATTCCACCTGTAAGACTCTGGGTTAGTTTGGAAGTTTCAGTTGATTCAGATCAGGCACACAGAATAGTTTTTGAGCAAACTGACCAACAACAATTTCTTGTGATTTTATTGTTGCCTTACCCAATTTCAATGTGATTTTCATATTGTTATTGGTGCTTTTTGTTGTGAGTATTGGTGAGTGCTTTGCCGTATGCTGCTTTTGGGCCTGCCTGGTCTATATGCTTAGGTTGTTTCAATTGAAATTCAATAACCACACCAGCTAAGAGAAGGTGATTTATTTTGAAAAAATTGCCATTAAACTAGAATTGTCTGACTTTAGAGCCCAATTTGGAAAGTTTTTACTATACTTACATAGCGCCTTGGTTTTTTTAAAGATGCTTTGATACGTGCTCTGTCGTAAATAGCTCATAAGTCCTGGAGTTCCAAAAATTCAACAAATTCGTTTTTCCGCTGTATCTTGGGAACAAGAGCTGATAGAACAAAACCAATGATACAGTTTATTTCAGTGCAATTCGAATTAACATAGGCCTGCACTATAAACACTGTTGGGCTGTGTTATTAACTTTAAATGATTCTGTGAAAAGTGAAAATTCCATACAATTCCATTGGATGCGTAATTGCTTTAAGTATATAAATCTTTTTGGAAAAATCAAGTTTTTATTTTTATATTTTTACTTACAGACCAAAACTGCTTGAGAGCTGCTTTTGTCATATTTCATTTTTTGATACAGACCACCACATAGCACATCAAAAGTTGTGTGGTTTTTCCATGTCCAAGTGTATTCAAAATTGTGTAACACATCTCAACTTGTGCGGTTTTTTCATGTCCGTATCAGAAGAATTTTGTTAAGTTTGTCAAGTTGTGCGGTTTTTCTACAATATCTAAAGTTTTACTTAATTTATGAAAGTCACATTGTGTGAATTTATAATAAAACAATATGCAGCTATCTAGAAGCGTAAGCACAAAATTAATTGTTAATTGCATATATAAAGGCAGCAAGTAATTCAAGTCGCTTTGCCAAAGCTACAATCATCTTGCTAGTATTTAAACAATTTTATAAACATTAGTGGATAGATTTTGTATTAATTTGGTAAATTATGCAGACAATAACGAACCCATTTGGGGTCTCATTTATTCAGTAAATGTACCCAGTTCAAATTACTTATACAGAAGTATAGCGTTGCCGATTCCAGGCTTTTTTAAAATTACGTTGACCGCTAACTGAAGGATATGCGCAGCACATCTAACCCTCTCTAACACTCAATATTAATCAAATGAGTCCCTTTTTTTATAAAATCCTTAACCTATCCCTTCAAATCGAAGGAAAAATCACTGATGAATGCAACACCGTCATTCACGCCCTCATCCTCTATACCAAGGGTGATCAGAATGAGCTTACGGCAGCGTGAAGGAAGGAAATAACCCATCGGACAAATTAACGTATGTAATCGGACCTACGACATTTACGATAGTTTCCCTTAACAACGAAATCCGAATTTCTTAAGAAATTCGGGTTTCATACGGATTTTAAATTTTTTCTCTGTTTGTGACAGCTAGCCATTGGTTGTCACCACATTTGTTAATAAATTTAGAGCGAAAAACTTCGTTCGGTGTCCAAGCTATGCGAGTAATACTTTTCTGCCCGACATGCACAAATTTTCGGTGAGGTAAGTAAAATAGAGTGGAAAAGGGTAATTCTAGTTAGGACTTTTTTAATTTTCCAGCTGCGCATTGTTGGAGGTCTGGACCGAGAGCACAGCCTTCTTTAAGCTCTTCCAATTGCTGGCCTACAGACGTGGGAAACGCGAGCTGGTGGAGAATCATTTGGCTGGCATTGAGAATGAGCGCTTGCGCCAATTCTTAGCCTCCTTTAAATATGTTTATCTATTCGATGAGGGAAGAGTAGGCAGCTGACAAAAAGGATTCGGCCAGATGATGGTCTCTTTTAATCATTACTGTGGTCACCTCCTGCATACGTGGATGGACACAGTCGAACACCAAAATGGCCGCCCTGCAACTGTTGCAAAAGTTGTCCATGTATATTATCTTCGAGACTATATTGGATCGCATTTTGCCCTATATTGTGAGTACTTTAAGGGCTTTCCAAATCTTCATCTAAATCTCTCTGTCTTTAGCTGAATCTGGCCCAAAAATCTGGCGTCAAGGTGCAACACTTACTGCTTACCTAGCCATAGTTAAGAATATACCACGCAGCAAAGCCAATGTCTTTCCCAATTATATATTTACTGCCCTATATCATGGATTTGGCGAGTGAACTAAGTGCGGTCATTGTGCGTATGGCCATTGCCCGGAATATTGCCCCTTGGGCGAAGACAGTTGTTTACTTTCTGGAAGAGACACAGCGCAATTCCCCGAATCAGATGCCCACACGCTATGAGGAGCAAATGAATACCCTAATGGAGTCGGGTCTTCTTTATCCAGTGTTTTTTTTACCAAAGGCGTTAAATTAAATAAGTAAGCTATGCCAATATTCCGCAGATTTTAACCATTTTTTAAATGCTCCTGCAAGAAGAGTTAGCAGAGAGAATGCAAACTATTGTTATTGGCTGTAACTGTTATTTCCACTGAACTTATTCATATAAATAAAGAAACAAAACTAACAAAAAATACAAATTTTAAAAATGGGAAACAAAATGGAATGAAACAAAACATTCTTATCAGTTATCGCGAAAGTAAACGTTTGCAACACGTTTTGTTCGATAGCGAAAACGTATTGGAAGACGATTCCGTTTTCGAACCGTTTTCGCTGTCGTGAAATTGTCGAAAACGGATTCGAAAACGTGTATCGAGAACTTACGTTTTGCTGCCACAAACTATCGTGTTTTGGAAAGATATTAAGCTAAATTCTCCATCAAAATAATTTTGATAATCAAAATTAAAATTTTTGGACAAATTGTTTAGGAATGAAGCGGTTAATGCCCCATCAACCAATTCACATAGATTTATTTTAGTCACAACTCTCATAATTTCTAATTGCTCATTTTTCTCATCCCCAGGAGAACAATCTGAATTCAAGAGACAGAGATATTTAGTAAATGCATCAAAACGCAATGGAAGGCAGCAACAGCAACTATCAAGCCCAATGCCAAAAATGTTCTTCAGAGTTGATTGCATTTTATTCTGTAAATAAAGACATCACAAAGTTGGCCGGCCAAAAGGACCTTTTGCTTCGTCTTACAAACCCAGCCCCCACCACCCAACTCTTGACTGGCTGTCAATGTTAAAGGCAATGAAAAGTGAACGAAACTTGCAAGCATTTTCTTTATGTCATTGTGGCATCCTTCAGCAACAGAGTTGCTCCACTTTGAATTAGGCTCAACATTTTTGTACCAGTATGTGCTCTATACATATGCATGGCACTTCACTTCACTCCACTTCAAGCTACACAAATTTGAATCATTTACGAAATATGCAAGCAAGGGAAGAAAACGGAAGTCAAAGAGTGAAATAATACAAAAACAACAACTCCAAGTGCGAATGTGTGGATACTTTTGATATGCGGCGGCCATTAAATAAGTAAAGAAAAGTCTTCAAAGTTTTTGAGTGCAGTTTGATAAGTCAGTAAATTTTCGACAAAAAAACAGACTTCTATATACCTTAAGAAAATTCTTATGGCACATTCTGGCAAAGTAACGAGAAGATTCATACAAAAATTGAGAGAAGAGGAAACAGAAGTAACGATTTCGCTACATTTAACATTTTGCATGCATGCAGCTAAGAAAAGAAGAACGCTTAACAGTTAATGTAACGCCTAACAGCACATTTGAGGAGTCTATGTAAATAGGCAGTGAGCCTCGTTATAACAGTGGAACTTACATTGAGGCCCTTCAACCCATCAGCGATCAACTTAAGTTAAATACAAAAAAACAACAACAGAAGGTAAAACTAACTTCATTCGGGCAAGTTTCACTTGCTTCATACAAAAAGCAACAATACAAAATAGCATTGTTTGCTAGAGTGAGAAGTCAAAGTCAATAGTCAATTATCTTTTGACTATCATACACAAACAGTTTTCTTCTTTATGGGCAGCAAATACACCCAGAAAAAAGTAGTTATCAAAATGACACCATTTAGTCATCAATTTGAAACTATTGAGTATCAAATTCTCAATAATACGCCAAGTATCAAGTTGATATTTTCGTAAGTATTAAAATGATTTTTCGAGAATTTCAAATTAGTACTAACTTGTATCAGGTTGACACCTTTATTGTATTAATTCTTATACCCGTTACTCGAAGGGTAAAAAGGGTATATTAAAGTCGTGCAAATGTATGTAAGAGGCAAAAGGAATAATTTCAGATCGTATAAAGTATATTATTCTTGATCAGCATCAACAGCCGAGTAGATATAGTTGAGCCGGTCAGCAGTTGTACCTCAAATCTATGACTAGAAATTTCTGGACCTCCCTCACGACTTGGAGAAGTCGAAGCTGCAGCTTGTTCTCCACTCAATACCATTCGATACTTGTGTTTTGCTATGGGAAGTACGGGACTTCGTTTTAGGTTGAGGAAGTCATCCACGACACTGCCTCTGGTTTGGGATCGAAAAAGAATTCGCCTTTCCATGATCAAACTTTTCGTCTGCACTGTATTTTTATGGCTTCCTGGGATACTCAAGTACCTACTTATTATAATTATTTGACTAAGAATTGGCCCACAATTACAAATTGTGTCCAATTTGTTTGCCATGGCAACTTAGGCCTTGGGCTAAGTACCTACTTGTACTTAGTTTTGCTGTTTTGCTCAATTTCACTCTAAAATGCTTTTTCAAAATTCCATCATGCTCTTTGGGTAATCCTTGGGAGGCCTCTAGTAGATGTGCTTATGCATGGGGGCCACGACACCCAAAGACTGAGACTGAGACTGAGCAGCGCACCTCGTTAGTTCTCGGTGTGTGTGTGTGTGTGTGTGTGTGTGCCGAGCCGAGTCGAGTCCTGGCTGTGACTGTCATGTGCCACAAACCCACTAAACTAATGAAAAATGTGAAGCGACGGCACAAAAGGAAGCGCAATTTTTGCACACACACACACACACACACACAGGAATGGGTTCCTGGCCTCTCTTCGCCCCACTCCCCACCTTCAGACGCCATATGCAAAAAGTCAGCACAAAGAAATGTTAATTCCGTAATACTTTAAATGCGGCAGGCATCGAATGACATTTGCACTTTTGCTTGCCACACTGTGCACAGTGGGGCCAGCAGGCATGTTATGTTTGCCGTACGTGATAGCCAATCTGTGCTGTCTGTGTGTGTGTGTGTGTGCCCTAATATATATTTGTTGCCTGCAAAAATATAACAAAAGGTGCAAAAACGGTCACGGGAAATAAGCAGGAAAGAGACAGGGAGCTGACCGCACTGGCCAAAACACAACGCAAGTACAAAAAAAAAAAAAATAAAGCAAAAGCAAAAGAAAAAAGAACCAGTACACGTACAAACATCAGGTGCAGGAACAGCTAAAGGACCAGAGATGAGCGCGTGACACAAACAAAAGTGTCGCTCACGTTAGCCAGCAGTTTTGTGAGTGCATCGCTGTGTTAGCAGGGACCAACAACGAGGTAATGTGAGTCGACTTGCGACACACTAAGGCAGAATGGCGCTGAGGTTACCAATTTCAACTGCTGACCACTGCATCCATAATA
>JBAMBO010002052.1:0-46878 GCA_037044535.1 Lordiphosa magnipectinata | reverse complement strand
GACGTCATTCAAAAATTCCTGAGCGACGGTTTTGCTCATAAATTAAATAAATCGCCAAAGTCACAGAAACTGCTTTAACGTTAACATCTGCCCATAAGAATCAAACAGTACAAATTGGCTGATCGTGTCAACATATGTATGTTGAGAGCAGTTGTACCAACAAAAACAAATAGCATCCCGCCAAATTTAAAAGGTGACCTTTTTATACCCGTTACTCGTAGAGTAAAAGGGTATACTAAAGTCGTGCAAATGTATGTAACAGCCAGAAGGAATCATTTCCGACCATATAAAGTATATATATTCTTGATCAGCATCAACAGCCGATTCGATATAGCCATGTCCGTCTGTCCGTCTGTCCGTCTGTCCGTCTGTCCGTCCGTCCGTCCGTCCGTCTGTCTGTATGAACACCTAGATCTCAGAGACTAGAAGAGCTAGAGCAACCAAATTTGAAATGTAGACTCCTATTGTCTGCACGCAGATCAAGTTTGTTTTCAATTTTTGCCACGCCCCCTCACGCCCCCGCAATTTGGAAAAAACGGCATATCTCCTACAGTTTTGATGATAGATGGTTCGTACTTTCTAGAGATATCTAGTACTCAAAATTATTTATCGATTTGCTGAAGGAATGATAAAGATCGGATGAACGATACTCAAGTTATGAGCAAAAAACGGTCAGTTAACGCCCACCACCCACCACACCCATAACCTAAGCATTGCGTTCAGCAGCAATCTTAGTGAGAGAGAGAGAGAGAGAGAGAGAGAGAGAGAGAGAGAGAGAGAGAGACTTATAGAGCGCACTGCGTTGTGCGTTGTGTGTTAACTGGCCGTTTGACTCGTGACCAAATTCGAGCTGCGACATTAAGGGTGCAGAGTATGTAATAGTCGGGCTTGACCGACGTTTTCAAAAGTTTTGTTGTCTGATCTGTTTATCGTGATGAATTTGGAGTCATTTATGTTGGATTTAGTAATTGACAAATGTCTATTAATATCAGGCGGATAATAAATAGCCGAGTTAAAAAATGTTGCATACTTTTCGGCTGACCCACCTCAGGCATACAGGAAGGCTAATAAACATTTGTTTCCATGAGTAACGGGTATATCGAAGTCGGTTAGAGCCGACTTTAACTTACGCTCTCGTTGAACCTAACCTTTTTCCTTCTGCCATTACCATCATATGACGTTTCCAAATCGGTAAAAGTCTTCATTTCTATCTTTGCGGATCACTAAAGAGCAACGAGCCGTAATATTTGGGTACATTTATCGCCATTGCACAGCTCCGACATATCATGTCGAACTTTAGATATTGCCGAATGGTTAACAAAAATGTGGGCGGTTGTGGTGCAGAGGGAAGTGTGTTTGCCTTCTGTGCGGGAGGTCGTGATATGATCCCTCCTCTAATAAAAAGTTTTTTTCTTTAAAAACTTTTACACAGCCGGTCTTACATTTTATGTCCACACTCTGGTTTTGCTGTACGCTTCGGGCTTATGGTGGATATCCTTAACAGACTACCGGATGATTAACGCAAAAGCCCATTCCGATGGATGCCTCAAATCGCCTGGCGGATGGCTGACATTTCAAGTATGGACTTGGTAGAATACTGTGCGGATAGGGCAGTCCGATGGTTTCCCCTAGCTGACTGCCGGATGATTAACAGAAAATGTGCTGTCCGCAGGCTGTCCCGAAATAGGATGGCGGATGGTTGACATTTCATGTATTATCTCTGGTACTATTGTGCCGATTGGCCTGTCTGATGGTTACCGATAACTGACTTCCGTTACGATAACGATAACGATAACGATAACGATAACGATAACGATAACGATAACGATAACGATAACGATAACGATAACGATAACGATAACGATAACGATAACGATAACGATAACGATAACGATAACGATAACGATAACGATAACGATAACGATAACGATAACGATAACGATAACGATAACGATAACGATAACGATAACGATAACGATAACGATAACGATAACGATAACGATAACGATAACGATAACGATAACGATAACGATAACGATAACGGTAATAGTTCACTATACTGATGGCGGCGCAGCGAAGCGCGACGGCTTATATGCTAGTATTTATATATTTAAGGCCTAGACTCAGATTAGATAAAATTTAGTACGGCACGAAACTTCACATGAAGAGAAGCAATTTTAGACACCTTTGAAATCTGAATGCTTTGAACAGCAGTTCTATTTATATGAAATATTTTGCCGTACTAATTTTGTATCTCATCTGAGAATAAAAAAGTATTGTGATGAATTTTTTTTACAAAGATTTAAGGGCTGGAAAAACAACTATTTGACGTTCAAAATACTTCGAATATTTACCTAGTTATGTAACCTACGAATGAATTAAGAGCAAACAAGTGAGAAAGTCGTTCAAAGCCGACCGTTATATACCTTCGAAAGTTTATGCCAATTATGTAGTTGCTTATCACTTGACTAAAGTTCAACGGTTCATCAGACAGACGGAAATTCCTATAATGACTCGGCTGTTAATGTTGATCAAGAATAAATGAACATTTTTCAAAGGGTCTTCCTTCTAGCTGTCTTATTAAAAAAAAAATACCAAGCTCTCAGATGCTGATTTCAAGTTATACCTCTATTTACATTAACAAGAGTACAAATTCTTCGTTGCTTGCGTCTTTATATTTTTACGAATTTTCTTCTTTTTTTTATGTTGTTGTTGTGACAATTTGCCTTATGTCCTGACATAGACAAACAGAAGGTGGTTTTTGCAAATGCTTCCTCATTCATTTACATATGAAATGTATAAGAATACAAAACAACGCATTTAATTGTCTATGTGATTTATGCATATTATTTCACACACCCTCTAAAAGACACACACGAGTGTATAGATAAGTATGCATGTATATTCCAACTTGCGCATTTCATTTAAAGGGTGGTTGATGTGGGAGTGCGATAGGCAAACAACAAGAAAATTAAAATGAAATAAGACAAATGTTACTGACAGAAAAACAAAACAATATGCAAATAGACCTCAACTTAAAGGTGAATGAGTCGGATCTGTATTATGTGAAGAGCGCAGTAATTTGATATGGGTACGCCAGCTGCTTGAAGAGTACTTAACATCAAAAGCCACTCGATGATTGAGCTTAAAATGCTCTAAATGGAAAGAAACCCTAAGGCAGGCTAAAGCTTTTAAATGGGTCATTCTTTTTGAAACAAAATGGTTTTAAAAATCACAATTTTTAATTTCAATAAACAAAATCCGAAATTAGATCTCGACATTCATACCGAAACGTGATTTGCGTGATTTCTTGTTAGTTTTATAAACAATTTAAAAAATTGTCAAAAACGAAACAAATGGAAAAACCGAAAAAGCAAGGCTAACTTCGTCTGTGCCGAAGCTCTATTACTCTTAAAAAAGCTCGCTTCAACGGTTATAATATTAACAATGACCGAGTTTAAGAGCGCAAATATTGAAAACAAAAAAGTTTTTCTTACTAAAACCCATTTCGATTTCGAACGATCGATTCTATGGCAGCTACAAGAAGTAGTCATCCGATCCGGTCGGATCCGACATATTAGCAGTGTGCAGTAAAAAGAAGACTGTGCGAAATTTCAGCTACATACCTTCAAAACAGAGGGACTAGTTCGCGTAGAAACAGACAGACGGACAGACAGACTGACAGACGGACGGACAAAGCTTAATCGACTCAGCTCGTCATGTTGATCAAGAGTATATATACTTTATGTGATCGGAGATGACTCCTTCTATGCGTTGCACACTTCTGGGCAAAATTTAAATACACCATTTAAGTGTATAAAATGCGATTTTTAAAAAATTGATATCTTAGGTTTCGTTTAACGGACAGGTGTGGGGTTGATATGGCTGAATAGTATTTTACTGTATCTATCAACATTATAATTTAATATTTTTTAAAGTTATTTATAAATATTAAGTTAGTGTTGCTAAAGCTTATGTATAATTTTTTCTCAGTGTTTACCACCTTGATATAGTTTCACTGGTTGGATTCATCAACCTAATGCTACCAAGTAGAGCAGTGAATTCAAGTCTTAGTGGTGCAACTGCTCGTAGAATCGTACACCGAGGCACCCCGAAAGGGGGTGTTCTTTCCCTGGTCGTAGCTGTCAACCAACTGCTGCGCCTCAAGGACGCGGAAGGACATGTGGTGGAGGCTTATGCAGATGACATTGCTATATTCAAATGCGGAAGTTTTCCACAAACCTTTTGTGACCTCATGCATACCGCGTACGAAAAGTACCTAGGCAAACCAAGGCAAATGAAAATGAAGACCTAGGTAAGGTAAAAGGTACTGGAATTTAAAAAAATACCTAGGTAAAGTAAAAGGTACACAAAATATGTATCTTAGTATATACCTAGGTATTTGTACCTAGGTACTTCGAAACACTGGTGCGCGAGAGAGTTGGTTCAAACCAGCAAAAAGAAGTGTGCTAACAACTGCAGAGAGAAAAAGGAAATTTGTAAAAGTTCCGTTTGCTTTGCTGCCATCCAAATTCTTTTGTGAAACTATATGTATTTTTTTGGGTGTATATTTTTTTTCTCTCTGTGCTTGGTGATCTTATATTTTCAGAAGCTGCATCGATTGGGAGCGCTCGCCACGGTGAATCAATGACAATGAATGTAAGTGTAAACTCTGAAATTTAGTTAGAGATTAATAGCCTATTTCCACCAAAGAAATGAAGCTTCATTTCTTGAAATGACAAGAAATGAAGAAAATGATATCATTTCTTCCATACAAATTGTTGTTGCATTTTGCCCTTCATTTCCTTCATTTCTCAAAAATGATGGCATTCCCCACGAAGGAATTTGGTATTTTTTTAAAAAGTACTCGCTACTCTCTGGCACTACTCGTTACTCGCTGGAAATAGAAAGTATCATCACCAATAAAATGTGGATTTGAATTTAAAAAGTAGGCGCAATTTTGTTTTTAATATAATTTAGTCAAAATAAGTTGTGTATTTAGCTTTCTGCTGATTATTCAGGGCGTTAACAATGCGTTCGCCCAGGGTAATTGCTTTCCTGCCGGGTATGTCTTTTTTTGGGTAAATATTGCAAAAACTCCCCGTGAGTTTAAAAGTGGCGCCTGTTGTTTAAATCAAACCATTCAGCTGTTTTTGTCAACGTGGCATTGCGAATATCAAAATGATGAAGATTTGTCAATGGAAACAGCATCATTTTGAGAAATGAAAATGATAAGAAATGAAGCCAGTGGAAATAGGCTATAAGACGAAGAAAATACCTTAAAGAGAGTAAAGTGCAAAAGAGAAGAGATGCTTAGCGTTTGGGCTTTTGGCCAGAAGAGATTAATATTCAAAGAGCATACCCTGTAATTTTAAATAATAGTGATTGGAATTGATCGAATTTTCTTGTTCTTTGCGCTTCTCTACTCTGTACCCCAATTTTAATTGCTTTTAAATCATAAAAATAATAATAATCTGAAAAGAACTCTTATATTTAAATTTATATTTTAAAACTCCTTATTTTTAAAATGTTACCCCCATTTAAATTTAATTTTATTTCATGCAGTTTTCTGCTGAGGTTTTACATGCCTCTATAAATCTCTTATATTTATACCTGTTACTCGTAGAGTAAAAGGGTATACTAAAGTCGTGCAAATGTATGTAACAGGCAGAAGGAATCATTTCCGACCATATAAAGTATATATATTCTTGATCAGCATCAACAGCCGAGTCGATCTAGCCATGTCCGTCTGTCCGTCCGTCCGTCTGTCCGTCTGTCTGTATGAACGCCTAGATCTCAGAGACTAGAAGAGCTAGAGCAACCAAATTTGAAATGTAGACTCCTATTGTCAAAAATGTTGAATAACTCCCACAATTTTTGAAATTTAAAACTTACATTTATATTCGCAACATCTTTAAGCCCTTCAATTTTCAATTTTAAGATCGGATGATAAAAAGCCGAGTTAAAAAAATGTAGCATACTTTTCGGCTGTCCCACCTCAGGCACACAGGAAGGCTATTAAACATTTCTTTCCATGAGTAACGGGTATATTGAAGTCGGTTAGAGCTGAGTTTGAAGCATGAGGAGTATCTTTTAAATAAATATTGTGATTAATTTTTGAAAATGTTTTAGTTTGTCGTGGCTCCATATCCATGCGTCGTCGCAGTATGTCGATGAAATAGTTTGTGTGTTTTTTAGGAATCACCGACCTCTCTTTGGGTCTTGTGATCAGGTAGGCAACATCTGCTGTCGCAGCAACATCAGCGCAGCATCACAAACAGCATTAGTCGGTGCAATGAACCCAGCACTGGTATTTATCTTGTCCTTCGCGTAATGTCCTTTCTTCTAGGCTGAAAGGAACTTATTTGATTGTTTATTTATGTGCTTAAATTGTTGAAACCAATATTGTGACCAATAAAATCAATCAAAATGCCGCGAGTGTCTCCAAAGTCCCAGGAGCAACGACTGCAGGCGTCCCGTGATAGAGCTCGCAACCGTTACGAGCAAAATGCATCTCGGTTATCAACTCGAAATGCTAGTCGACTGGCCGCTATTCGCAAAGAAAATGTAGCATATCGTCGAGTAGAGCGGGAGCGTGATGAAGACAAGAAGTCGAAGTTATCTTAGCCTTCTTCTTAATTTTAACCACCTTCCAGAACTTTTAAATTCTTAAAAAATTACAGAAATTGTATCTTGGAACGACAATTGGACATGTAAAAATTGAAAGTGGAACCTCAACCTGAGACTTCTATCAAATAAATGGAGTTAAAAATTTGGCAGAATTTTGTAGGTAACTGCTTGCATTTTAAAAATATGAAAAATTATTCTAGGGCAGTACATGTCAGCTTTGACTAAAAAAAATTTGAATTTTGTAATGGAGAGATGGCCCTAAAAAGGCTTGTAATTAAAATGATCAAAATCGCTGATAAAAATTCAGGGTACCAACCCAACTGAAAGTGTAAAAAATCGCTAAATTACTTTCGGTTGATGTAATTCAAAACTGCATACTTAAAAAATTAATAGCATAGGGGGCCGGGTCCCCTACAAATCCGGATGTGCCCTTTGATTTCGAGCAACATACACCCGCTGTGTGCTCAATCAGCTTTTACCGTATATTCATAATGCGCCTGTTAAGCCATTAACAAATTTCCCACATGCTGCGCAATAAAGCATTATTTTGTCTTTTTAATTAAAATCAAATTTAATGAAATTAAAAAATGTTTAAAAATCCACTACGCTTGGGCAAAAGTTAATCAAGCAATAAATTGTGGTTTAATATTTGGCTTGCCGAGCAGGAAAATATTGCTAAAAATTTAATATTCATCAAACGAGAGGCGGAAAGCAATTTCGCTGAAAGGCGTACGCCATTTTCATCGATAGCTGGCCATAGTTGGGGCTTATAGACGCATGTAAATGTGTGTGGGCGTGTGTCTAACGGTAACAGCAACGGCAACGGTGTGAAATGGCGCATATGTAAGCAGGCCTTCCATGGATTTATGGGCTTTTGCGCAGGAATTATAGACGGTTGGCGCTAACGTTTCTTGTTCGTTGTCTGTTGTCTGGTGTTTTGGCGGCTTAAAATCTAATCGACCTGACGACGACGTCGTCGTCGTCCCATTTGGCATTGGAACTTCGAATTGAAGTCGTGCGTGTTATTTACTGACCGGAATTACCACTTTCAGCAGAATAATAGATTACACGCACACACATGCGAAATAGTGGCATAAAATTGTTAGTTGCTTTGGCTGCTTTCGTGCGAATGGGGGGAGGTGTGGCCCCTATTAGTGCTCGCCTAAATACTTATGCATATTTAATGAGAAAGGAATGAAATTTAAGAATGCTAATTGAAATTCTTACACCATTATTTAATAGGGCCCGGTGTCCACTCCATCTGGAATTTTGTCGCATCAAATTATTTTTTTTTGGTATGCTCAGTCCCAAAAGTACAACGAGTAATATGAGTTTGTGCATAAATATTGAGCTGCATTTGTAAGGTAATTTGTCTGCTGATACAGAAAACAGGACGATAGTCGAGTTATGCGCAATTGAAATAATTTACGGTAGAAACATCCACAAATGATACTGTGGAAGCAGCGCATTATGCCCTGAAAAATATAGCAGATTCTAGTGTGGTGAGGCAGAGTTGGTTGGATTACTTGCCGTTTGAGTTAAAAGTACCTTTTCAAGTACCTTTCAAAAACTTAATTTGCTTCCAAAATACCAAAAAAAAATTGCATTGCATCGATATGACATCTTTGACTGAGTTGCAGTTGGATGCAAACTGCCTGAGCTTAGGAAAATAACAAAACCGCTATCCCAACACCAAAAGAACCAATTTATAAGAGCAAAAAGAAATGGTTTGATTTGGACTGTACAAAATTCTAAGACTGCTAAATCAGTATAGCCTCTGGCAGTGGAGTATGCAGTTGGGGTTGGGGTTAAACCATCCCTCCCCATTGAGAATACATACACAAAAAAAAATCTGGTGGGTAAAATTAACTACGCTGACAGTATCTTTTTTCATTTTTTTATGCATGTGATTTGTTGTTGTTTGTTAACTGTGCTAACTGTTAAATCTACCGAAGGAATATCAAGCTTCACGTATTTATTCTAGCACTGTTGTTGCATTTAATAATTGTAGTCATAACTTAGTTAACTTAGCTGCAAATATTCTTACACATAATTTGTTGTTTTAATAAGTTACTGTTCCTACAATAACTTAATAATATAAATAGTAACTCTGACGGGATGTTATCATCTCAAACTTTGTCTCTACAGCAATTAGCTGTATAACATTTGAATGGATTTTGTTGCCACATGGATTAACTGTACCGACAGTAATCCTAACCACGAAAATTGTCGATTTATCAAATTTCAGTTTGGCCCTTATATTTATATTATACTTAAACGGAATTTGAACTTGTGAATGACAAGTGGTCTCATTTAAGAGATATTCAAACAATTTTTCGTGCATGTGTTTGGGCAGATTCAGCACAAGTAATATCTTAGACACGTTGCTATTAACACGCGTTGTGGCGTAGCGGGTAAAGACGTCATTGCAATCGTGTTCAGTCCGAGTTCAAATCCCCCTGGAGTCTGTTAAAATATTTAAAATAAAATATAAATTTGTTTAATTCGTTGTTTTTCAGAACCAAAGTTGGTGGGAGAGGGGATGGTGATGAGTTAAAAATAATTGAGCTCAAGTAGTATGGTAACTTGACAGCTTATTTAGTTACCCTGCTATTCTGCAGTTGAGTACCAACTGTCTAAGTACTATTTGTATGGAAAAATTACTGTTTACACATTAAGAAAAATTACTTACTCTACACATCGGATATATTAATAAGTTTGTGGGTTGGCGTGTTTCTAATCGAAAATTTCGGTTAGCTTTACTATAGCAATAGTTCTCTTCACGTAAAGGCTTATTGTACAATTTTGGTTAATTTTACGGACTTTGAGTGTGTGTTGGCGCCTTTCTAACCCACAATATCGGTTTAACGTCCAGGGCATGTCCTAGGGGGTAACCAATCGCCACCTTTTCGCTTTACATTTAAGAAGTGGCGAAAGTTCCTAAAACTGTAAGTGCCGTGCCGGTTGGTTGTCCAGTCAGTAGTACCGTAAGTACCTCTGTGAGCACCTCCAATTCGCACTAGTCTAGGTATCCACTAGGTGGTAATGCAAGATCCAAAATGTCATAATTAAATAATTAAATTACTCGGCTAAATGTCGTGGAACTTAAAGTTCTTCATTCTTTTGTAAATAAAACTCAGTCAGCCCTGTTCCGAATTCCGAATCGATTTAGCGTAAACATTTTGAAATCGACGCAGAACTCAGAATATAGACAAGTGTTGTTAATCTCTCCATTACATTTTATATGCCGTATACTAATATACAATTTCCAAAATTAAATTAGTTGTATGTTATTTATATCTAATTAGGGTTTTTACGTCAACTTTGTTATCAAGTAATCAGTTTAAAAACGAGAGCGTAAGTTAAAGTCGGTTCTAACCGACTTCGATATACCCGTTACTCATGGAAACAAATGTTTAATAGCCTTCCTGTATGCCTGAGGTGGGTCAGCCGAAAAGTATGCAACATTTTTCTAACTCGGCTATTTATTATCCGATCTTGATGAAAATTTCAGGGCTTATAGATGTTGCGAATATAAATCTACGTTTTGAATTTGAGATCGATATCTAAATTGTGGGAGTCATTCAACATTTTCTATTGTGGGGGCGTGGGTGGGCGTGGCAAAAATTTGAAATAAACTTGATCTGCGTGCAGACAATAGGAGTCTAGATTTCAAAATTGGTACAAACCATCTATCATCAAAACTGTAGAAGATACACGTTTTTTCCAAATTGCGGGGGCGGGAGGGTGCGTATCAAAAATTGAAAATAAACTTGATCTGCCTGCAAGTATAAGAAATATATGTCCCATACATGTCAAACCTCTATCTCTTACCATCTCTGAGATCTCTTCGCTCATACGGACGGACGGACAGACAGACAGACGGACGGGCGAACAGACGGACATGGCTATATCGACACGGCTGTTAATGCTGATCAAGAATATATATACTTTATAGGGTCGGAAATGATTCCTTCTCCCTGTTACATACTTTTGCACAAACTTAATATACTCTTTTTACCTTCGGTACAGAGTATAAAAACTATATATAATAAAATATTTGTTAGGTTTACTATTTATGTTGCATGTTTCCCTTTTTTTATTAGGTTTGTTTTGATACAGATTACGCTTCCAATAACACCAAATAATAATGCAGGATGAAATGAGTAGATCCATAGCCAATAGCATGGTCAGAGTTCTGAGGAAACAGGCTAAAGGCTTGCAAAATAAAATCTTGCAAATAAAATACTCGAGTTTAGATATATTTTTGTTGTTTCCGAAACTGATGTTATATTATATATATATATATGTCCGAAACTTGGTTCATGTCTCATATTTGTGATTTGAACGTTGCGTGCGATGGTTATATGTTGTATCGTTTTGACCTTGTTGGCCATGCAGGAGGAGTGGCAATTTACGTGAACAAGAGACTAAATTGTAGACTCGTCTGTAAGCACTACAGTACAAGCGCAATTAAATACCTATTTTAAGTTTTAAATAATAATAACCTTGAAACGAAGACACTGGTCGGATGCATTTACAGACCTAACCGTAATGTCGACTACAGTCAATTGTTGGATGCTGCTACTGATCTTTCCACGGACTATTCTGAGATAACACTGACTGGAGACTTTAACAGTAATTTGTTAACTAAAACACATTTTTCTGATAGCTTTGAGTCGCTTGGATTGAACGTAGTGAACAAAACAATACCAACACACTTTTCCACTAGCTGTAACACCCTTCTTGATGCATTCTATGTTAATGACGCCAGTAAGATTAGAATATATGACCAAGTCGCAGTACCTTTATTCTCAAGACATGATTTAATTTTTCTTACATATGATATAGAAGTTAGTTATAATGACGTTTCAATACAACTTAGGGACTACAAAAGCATTGACTACAGAGAACTAGAGTTAGAATATAATGCTTGTGACTGGACGCCAATATACCACTCGCCTCATGTTGACTGTCAATTGCATGTTCTTAACACAAACATAAACTATCTTTTTAATAAATGCGTGCAGCTTAAGACAAAAGTTATTACACCGAAACAGCAGCCTTGGTTCAACAACAACACGGAAACAGTATAAAACCAGTAGTTTACAAGCTGAAAACAGAAATAAAAGGGTCACTGTAACTAAAATGATTAGTGTAGCAAAGCGAAATTATTATAACTCCAAATTTAGCCAAGTTGCTATGACCAGACAATCCTGGAGAGAAGTTAATAGTCTAGGAATCGGAAAAATCAAAGCACGCCCAATGGAGATTATTAATGTAAATGAGTTGAATGATAAGTTCGCGCAGATAGATGTACCTGAGGCTACGTGCAATAATTAACTAAATGTTTTACCGCTCTGTGATAATAGATTTAGTTTTGCTTGTGTCAGTCCGTGTGATGTTATAAAGTGAAGTCAAATGCTGAAGGCTTAGATAATGTTAGTCCAAAATTTGTTGAAATACTACTGCCTGTGATACTAAACCATATTACTCATATCATTAATACGGCTTTTACCACGTCCACGTTTCCACATGCATGGAAAAATGCAAAAATAATCCCTATTCCGAAAACCAATAAGTCGGGTTTTAAAAAGAATTGAGGGTGCATCACAGCAATAACTAGTATAGTCGAGGATATTCGGAAACAGCTGGACGATAGCTGTGTAACTGTTCTGAAGCTGCTTGACCACAGTAAAGCATTTGATGCTGTCAATCACGAAATTCTCTGCACGAAACTGATGAACTTAAACAACTTCTCAAGAACTGCAGTTTCTCTGCTTAAATCATATCTGAATAACAGATTGCAGGCCGTGGCATCAGGCTCCAGCATTTCTAACTTTAGCTCAGTCCATCGTGGTGTCCCTCAGCGGTCTGTTTTGGGACCATTGTTGTTTTCTGTATACGTGAATGATCTTCCTAATGTCCTGTCTGATTGTGATGTCCACATGTATGCTGACGATGTCCAAATCTATGTTAGTAGGCCCTTTATAAATATTAATGAATGTGTATGTGTAATCAATAATGTGCTTGCTAAAATCGATACTTGGGCTAAGGAGAACGGATTAGGGCTTAATCCGGCTAAAACCAAGTGCATAGTCATATATAAGAAATCCTTCGACACAAGCCAGTTGCCAAAAGTTGTCATTAATGGCACTTCAATTAACTATGTAGAACCTGCAGCCAATCTCGGCATAACATTTAGCAACAACCTAACATGGACAAATCACATATCAAAAGCAACAGGTAAAACATACGGAATGCTGCGGCAGCTCGCAATGACAAAGTCGGTATTGCCCGTTCATCTTAAAATGACTATAGCAAAACAATTTCTTGTACCTACACTTTTTTATGGAGTAGAAGTTTTTGGCCACTGCGATTTTATAGACTTTCAGAAGCTTAATGTGTCACTTAACTCAATAGCTAGATATGTATTTAATAGTAGACGATTCGACCACATATCACACCCCGCTCGGAAGATTTTTGACCTTGGCCTCAAATCGTGGATTAATCTCAGAACTCTTACTTTCATTCATAAGATCTTTACAAGCAAAGAACCATCTTATCTTCACAATATGCTAAGACCTGTAGCATCGCAGCGCGCAAACAATTTTATATGCCCGAGATCTGGGAGGCAGTTTTTGAAAAATGCTATTCGGCTATGGAACGACCTACCTCATGGTATCAAAACAATTGGAAGCGTAAGTCAATTCAAGATGAAGATTAGGGAAATCATGCAAGATAGGGAATTAGAGTAATAACCAAATAGTTATAATAATATAATAGAATCATTTAAATGAATACTTTTATTATAATTAAGTTCTATGTCTGTTAGTGTGTAAATTTAAATTTAATAATTGTAATAATTTAAGTTAGGAAAATTGAATGAATGTTAAGAAATAAAAAACTGTGACTAGCGCGTTAATTTATAAGTGCCAATGTACTTGTTGCGCTGGAAGTAACATAAATAAATTAATTAATAACGTTGAGAAAAAAAAAAAAAATTAAGTGCAGAGTTAATCTTGAAATATTATGGCCATCCTTGAACGTTTTGTTTTTTACAACAAGGCGGCTTACAAATCAGGTGTGGGGTTTGCCCTAAAACTTAATATTTCATGCAATACGCCGACATAATCAAGTTAACGAAGCACGAGCTGCTGGAATTGCTGGCGGAGCACGAAGTATCTCTTAGAAACAAAGCTTCCATATACCAACTGCGTACTCTTGCCAAGGCTATCATGGCGGATAGCGGTAACACTTTGCCAGCCCCGGGTGATGAAGAGATCGATGAAAGAGAGTCCAAGGGTGTCGGAGACTCTCTTTAGGCGAGTGGCGATTAGCGTGTTGTTGCGTCACGATCACATATGGAGCAAAACGGTGGTAAAGGCGAAGAAGTGGTGCCGTTGGCTTTTAGTGCCCAGTCAGATGGAGAGGACAGAATAGAGTCTGTTAATGAGGAAGAGGAGTTGGCTTCGATGACAAGCAAACTTGCCATCCGTACTGCCCGTACGAACCTTGCGGAAGCGAAAATTAAAATGGCCGAGTTAGAGAGGAAGGCTGTGAATATGGGTCGCTCCGCCCATATTGAGTTGAAAGATGTGGAGAGTACAGTGGCTTCTTTTTCCGGAGACGATCATTTGGCGGTTCACGTTTGGATTCGTGACCCCGCGTCGGTCTTCGGTAAAGAATACATGATGTACGTAATAACTACTACCTGGAAAGAGCTAAGTAAGTCTCTAGGCAATGTTTTTGGGAGACAAAATGTCCAACTACGAAATCATGAGGAAGTTGCAAGGCCGATCAATCACCAAGGGGGAATCGCTGCTACAGTACTTTTAAGTCATGCGAAATATAATATATATTCGGATGTGATCAAATGCTTCGTAGACGGGTTTAAAGATAACACTGGCCGTGCGGCCCTTCTGTACTATTGCGTCTCCATGGACGACTTGCGTCGGAAGATGATGCGATACCAGTGTGTGCAAACCGAAGGTGTGCGCAGACCAGCCGTTTCTCAAACTCCAGGCATTATCCGTGCCTCTGCAGTTGGTCTAACCACCATAGTTCAAGAGATGAGATGTTACAATTGCCGCCAGGTGGCTCATTTGAGTAAGCAGTGCCCACAACCAAAGAGACCGGAGGAAGGATGCTTCAACTGTTTTGAGCGAATCAAATCCGTCGCCTTGAGTTCCAGCGAGGAAGGGGAGCCATTAAGTGATAAGTCCATTATTCAAATAGTAAGTTTAAGAATAGTGGCAAAGAGAGATGCACCGATATTAACGATATTTTTGCACTACTGAATACCGGAAGCCCAGTGAGCTTTGTGAGTAAATCCTTAATACCACATTTTAAATAGTATGCGAAGTTGGAATTCTATCCTGACATATGGACAAGTCAAGTGCCTTATATTGTTTCAACAAAAATATTATGAAGTCGAAATTTTTGTTATTCCTGAGTCTATTTTGCCTACACCCATGTTACTGGGAAGTGATGTTCTAAGAAAATTAAGCCTTAAACTCGTATTAAACCATAGACCTTGAAATTAAACGATAAATAAAATATAACTCGTTGAAAAAAGATGGGGCTAGTAGAATGTGCCATGATTATCGGCGACTAAATAAGTTGGGCGTGGCGTATCAGTTGTATGTGTGGCTGCTGGTGCGGGAGGTTGTGGGTTCGATCCCGCCTCGGACCATCTAATAGAAAAAGTTTTTTCTTTCTTTCTCTTACACACCCGATCACCTTCACCAGCTACTGGCGCCAGCTGTGAAGTAACTAGCCATGAAAACGCAAAATTCTCTAACTATTGCCGTTCGGATTCGGCGTTAAACTGTAGGTCCCTTTCTCTTGTGCGAAAAATTATAAGCACACCCGCCAAGAGTTTGAGAGAAGCTTTGGCCCTGGCCCTCCTGGAGGTGCTGTTTGAGCCAATTTTACTTTACTTTAAATAAGAGAACAGTACGAGCAGTCCATTAAGTACACTGCCTTTGTGAAACCCGACGTACAGTTTCAGTATTTTAGAATGCCATTTGTACTCAAAAATGTTCTTGCCGTGTTTCAAAGATTTATATTTACGGTTCTGGAGGACATGATCAGGGAAGGACAGGTGGTAGTATATATGGATGACGTTATTTTGGCCACTCGCACCGTGGAGCAACATTTCCAGGTGTTAACAAAGTTGTTGGTTCGTCTTCTGGAGTACAATCTTGAGATAAATTAAAAAAAAGTACTTTTCTCCAAAAACGGATTGATTATTTGGGGTACGATGTCAGTATCCAAGGCGTTTTGCCAAATATTGCACACCTACGGGCTATACGTACAGGCAGATAAAGTTTATTTTTAATTTTTGCCACGCCACCCCCGCCCCCCCCCCCCCCCCCCAATTTGGAAAAAATGTCATATCCCCTGCAGTTTTGATGATAGATAGTAATTAGCATTATTTTTCGATTTGCTGAAGGAATGATAAAGATCGGATGAACGATACTCAAGTTATGAGCAAAAAACGGCCAGTTAACACAACACACAGTGTGCTTGACCGACTTTCTCACTTCTTAATGTATGCAATATCAACTAGCCAATCCTTTAATTATCTCTTTTTCTTGATCAGCATCAACAGCCGAGCCTAAAGGGACACGTGCTATCAAAAATTGGGCTCAATAAGCCGACCAAAAGAACTCCAGTCTCTTCTGCCTTATTCCCCACAAAATGTAGTTGCCATTTTGAATTTAAAAAGAAGACAGCAATTGAAATGAACTAATAACTTCGTTGTACAAATTTGAAATTGATGACAAGTTCATGATTAAGTATCATTAATTTTTTATGATTAATTTTTTTTCAAAACTTTAAGGCCCTGTCACGCCCATTTCAAATTAAATAACATTTTTTGATTTTCAGAATTATTAATTATACAACAAATATTAGCTTTGGGAATGCCGAGACCTACTTTTTTCCATTTGCCGTTTTGTGGTCCGATCTAATGTACATATACACAGCAAAAAAAAGTGCATAGTATAATTTAATACTAACATATTTATTTCTAATATGCAATATTTCATATTAGATACAAATATAAATGACTTAGTTTTAAATAAAAACATATTAGCATTATCAAGCTAATATGAAAATTATTGAAATCAAAGTGTAATCCAGTTGCTTTAAAGATTCTGATATTTAATTGTATGTTGAGTCATATCTATTTATATTATGCACACACTTAAATAGAAACGTAGTAAAGTTAATCATGTTTTGTATTAAATTTGAATATTTTTTTCAACTTAAAATCAAAGTTTTCCGTAGTCGATTTAAATGTTCCATGCAAATATTTAAATGAAAAAATTTTCATATTAAATTTTTTGGGGAAACCATACTTAAAGCATAAGGAAAACATATTGAAATCAAACTTTACACACATGATTTGAAAAAATCATATGGTTAATATGAAATATATTAAATTTAACTATGAAAATTTTTAAATTTAATGTTGTACATAGTTAACAATCGGTTGTGTTCTTAACTGACACTAGCTGCACCGTCACGCGAGCCCTGAATGGTCGAATGGCAACGGCAGTTGTGTTTAAGACACCGAAGTTCTGAGTTCAAGTCCCAATGAAGGTAAATAAAAAAAAATTAAAGTTTTACGTTTTACGTTTTTCAGAAAGTAGACTATGGCCTCAAGTCGTCAACACCCTTCCTTTCCACTCCCCCCCCACCTTCCCCCCTCCCCATTTCCCACCACTTCCCCCACTACTTCCCCCTCCCCGTACACCACCCCTTGCCACACCGCAGGAGGTGACTTTTTGCCATTCACTGTAAATTGACATAATATTTGGGGTGGGTCTTTAATTTGTGCTAAGCAAAACAATTTGTAAAATGAATTTGAACAGGGTTACTTCAACCTTCACTCCTTTACCTTCACTCACTGGAAGATTCTGATGAAGACATTGTGCCAACTTATAGAGAGAGAGTATACAACCCAAGGCCGAACTTATTTGAGGACATGGAAGATTCCGTATTCACAAAAAGACTCCGGCTCTCAAAGATTACATGTCTGCTCCTTTTAACAAAAACTGATATCCAGCTCTTCTTCCGATCACTAATCGGTTTGTAAACCAACAACAACCATTAACAAACTTAACATAATCCATCTCTTTAGGTAATGTTCCTTGTCTCCAATGAAGAAGCTGCTTTTAGCATTGAGATTCTATGATTGTGGAAATTTCCTAATTACTGTTGGGGACTTTTGTGAAAGGAGCTTCCTATGCCATTGCAGCATTATCCAGCAGTTAAATTAAGTTTGGGACCCCAATGAAGACATAAGAGACTTTTATAAAATTGCTAAATGCCGGAAGGTTATGGGAGCTATTGATTGCACCCATGTACAGATTCAATCGCCAGGCGGTGACCATGCCGAGATATACCGTAACAGAAAGGGATATTTCACGATAAATGTACAAGCATTATTTTTGCAAGATGTGGTTGCAAGATGGGCTGGTTCATCCCATGATAGCCTGAGCAGTGCGCTGAATTCCGGTCTTGCAGTTTTGCCCATGATTGCTCCTTTTGTTTCGATGACATTCTTGTTCTCATCAACTAGAGCTACTAGTTCCCATTAATCCTCGTCTGTGAAGTTCTTAGCACGTGGCCTTTTTGTTGTGTTTTCCATAATTTCCGATGACAGCCAAACTTTTAACCAACATAAAATGACACAGCAAATCAGCTGTTTGACAGTGCTGCCAGATTTTCACTGGAAGGGCTACCACCTTATTAGAGAATTTTTCATTCGTATGTAAATGTTTTAGATAAGTTTATACATTGGTTTTGTAATCCAATTTAGTAATGTGGGACTTTATCTATTGCATAGAGTTACTTGTCAAATAGCTAGTTCTCACTTATTAAGAAGATGAGAAATCGGCCATAAGTGGCAACCACTTTATATTTAATAAAACACATTGTGGTGCAGTTTTATTGGCAAACATATTTAAATCTAAGTGTAAATATTTGGATTTAAGTTGTTTTTATACTCTGTACCGAAGGTACATAGAGTATATTAAGTTTGTGCAAAAGTATGTAACAGGGAGAAGGAATCGTTTCCGACCCTATAAAGTATATATATTCTTGATCAGCATCAACAGCCGAGTCGATATAGCCATGTCCGTCTGTCCGTCTGTCCGTCCGTCCGTCTGTCCGTCTGTCCGTCTGTCTGTCCGTATGAACGAAGAGATCTCAGAGATGGTAAGAGATAGAGGTTTGACATGTATGGGGCATATATTTCTTATACTTGCAGGCAGATCAAGTTTATTTTCAATTTTTGCCACGCCCCCTCCCGCCCCCGCAATTTGGAAAAAACGTCATATCTCCTACAGTTTTGAAGATAGATCGTCCGTACCTTCTAGAGATACCTTGTAAACAAAATTATTTATCGATTTGCTGAAGGAATGATACAGATCGGATGAACCATACTCAAGTTATGAGCAAAAAACGGCCTGTAAACACCCCCCACCCACCCACCCATCACCCCAGCATTCTATTGAACGGCAATTTAAGTGAGAGAGAGAGAGAGAGAGAGAGAGAGAGAGTGAAACTTAGAGATGAGCGCGTATAACTCGTGAGCAAATGCGAGCTGCGACGTTAAGGGTACAGAGTATGTTATAGTCGGGCTTGACCGACTTTCTTTCTTGTTTTTTTCTGTGTATGTACATTTTCAAAATTGGTAATTCCCCTGGAAATGTACATTTTCAAAAAAAAATTCTAGTACGTTTAGGAAAAATACTCACAGTGTTAGGGTCGAATATCCAAATATTTTCAAAATGTAGAAAATTGGGGGAAAACATGTATATAGGAGGGCTTGTCAAAAAATGTACATTTGTCCGAATGTACATATTTGTGTCAATGGAATCAGGCAATTATATATTAACGATTCTTGTTTGGTTGAATAACCACGTGCTGTCGGCGAAATCTCCATGGCCAGACTCACTGGCACGTTGGCGATGGAACAATCGTTGTATCGATTGCTTGTAATTAATATTGATATGTAGCTGCAGCTATCGATTTTTATCGATGATTATTAGGTGTAACTAAATATAACTTAAACATTAACCATTCTCGATTGGTTGAAAAGACGTCCGACTGGCGGCGAGAGTTCAATGCTAGAGATTGGCGAAATGACGGGAGAAATTACGGACCTAATTACTGCGTGCAAAAATGTCGAAAATCAAAGTGAAAATTTCCGCATATGAAACTAAAAAATAGAGGAAAGCTAACTTCGGTTCGACCGAAGTTTATATACCCTTGTAGCTTGTATAATTTATATAAATTAGTAGCCTGAATCCACTGACACAAATATGTACATTCGGCCAAATGTAAATTTGTTTGACAAGGCCTCCTATATACATTTTATACATTTTACACCCAATTTCTATGGCAGCTATACTATATAGTTGTCCTATCAAATTTGGTGGAATTATGTGAAATCATTGAAAACTTATAAATACGAGGTTTGGGGACGTTTGCGTTGAAGACAAAAAAGCTTTTCTCACTAAAACATTTTCGACCGATAGTACCTATGGCAGCTATATGCTAAAGTCATCCGATCCGGCCTGTTCCGACAAATGTGTGTGGCTTCCTGCAAGTTTGGTTAAGATAGCTGTTAGACTGACGGAGGAGATAGGATAGAAACAGACGGACGAACAGACGGACATGGCTATATGAACTCAGCTCGTCATGCTGATCAAGAATATATATACTTTATGTGGTCGGAGATGCTTCCTTCTATGCGTTACAGAAATCTGTACATCTGTATACAAAGGGTATACAAAAATTTTTATCAACAAAGAAAAACAAGAAAGAAAATCGGTCAAGCCCGACCATAACATACCAGTGTTGGGCATTAATCAATTAAATTTTCAAGCAATTGATTAATCAACTAATAATTTTAATCAATTTATTCAATTGCGATTAAAATTAATTGCAATTAAGATACCTGGACCTGAAACCAGCAGTTTTCTTTTCCGCTGCTTGATTTGTGTTTTGCTGATCGACTTGATTGTCAAGCCTTTTTATCAAGTCGGCGTGAGATCGGGCAATGTGCTTTTGTAAATTTGTTCCATGATCGCCCTGTAAAAAAGGAAAGAACATACATACATACATATAGGTAATTTATGTTCCGTTGCAACTGGTATATAGACAAATGTACTTATTTATGTACATATATGTACAATGTACACACAAACATAGTTTTCGCTTCTATTCATCAAAAGCATGCAAACATTAGCATGTACATACATACATAAAGGCAGGCTATTTAACTTTCTAAGCACTTACATACGAATTAAGTATGTATATGTATGTTTGTATATGCATGAGAGAAAAGTCTCGAAGCTTAGTCTCATTGTACATTGTACATACATATGTAAATGTATATATTTCGGAAAGTAAATTCGTAAATATTAAACTCACCTTAATTTTTTGTCCACACTCGTTTATTAAGCAATTTCTTACATTTTCTTCAACGTCAAAGGCGAAATACTTCTGATACACATTTGTTTTTGGCCTTGGCGTGTTAAGCGATCGTTTAGATTGACATGCAACTCTCAAAATAAATTAATTACTCTTTGCAGTTTCGCAGCACAAACACGAATAAAAATTTTACAACGATTAACCGCAGGCGACCGTACACTGAGCTCTTTCGTTTTGCATAAAAAAGGGACAGCATCCGAAGAATTAGCAGATAGCCAACATGCAAAAACGGAACTTAAGTGAAAGACCGCCAAATATATACATATTTTTTTTGCTGTTTTTGTTTCAGTCGTTTTCACAGAAACCTATATGCATAGACAAAAACAATATCTTTTGTCTCTCTCTCTCACGCGCAGTCAGCAGCTCTGAATATAGAGATGACACTCTCTGGAGCAGGTAGCAGCTCTGAATATAGCGGTGACCAAATACCGTGCGGCAACTACTGAAGCAACCAAATCCGTTTTCAGCGGGTCGGAGAGGATAAAAAAGCTGTATTTTTTGACAAAAAAGCTGAAAAAAAGCGCACGGCTTTTCTTATTATTTATGTAATTATTTACGAATTATATATGTAATTATATCGTTAAAATATCTTCCGTATCTAATATATCTTCAAAGTGATGAAGATCCTCGTCCTCATCCTTGTCGTAGGCCTCAGTTGTGCCCATTAGCTTAAGGCAACTAGGGGGGAGCTAATAATCGACGCTGCATTTTTCATGTCGACGTTACCCGTATCTGTTATTACACATATTATATTTTCAATTTTATTTCAGTGTCACTGATATCCAATACCTTTTACATAAAGTTGAGTTGAGCGTGCTCACGTCCATTCGATTTCTGAGTTTTGATTTTACAATATTGACCTGACTGAAGACACGCTCAACTTCAGCGTTGGACCATGGCAAGTACATCATCTGAATCGCAAACGAAGCTAACTCAAAAAATCTTTGATTACCTCCAGAGTCTTTGAAAGCATTTACTTCACTCCAATACATTATAGTTTCATCGTTGTTCTCCCATTTCACTAAATGTATGTCATTATATTGACACTCTATTTTCCCAATATCTTCGACGGAAAATTCTTCCAAAATGGGAACAATGCTTTGTTTTTTTGGTCGTAAAATGTTGTCAACCGAAAAGATGTCAATTTGTTGAAAAATGCTGAGATTGTCAGGCAACCTGAATTCAATCAAATTGCTTAATACAATAAATTTTATGAAAATCCGAAAAGCAGATCATTACCCCAGCTTCAGTTGCTTTATAAGATCACAATTCACAATCCATCTGATGCATCTTAATTTGCTTTTCAAAGTCATATCCTTAATATAAATCGTTGATAACAAATTTCTCGAAATCGTCTACGTGAATTATATCAATAATAGTATCTGGTGGTGAAATAATCAATTTTTTCAGGGAATTGATAGCCATCAGAAGATCTTTCAGCAAGCCCGTCGAGTCAGTGTTATTACTTTGAAAACACTTGTTCCAAAAACCAAATAAATGTAGTTTACATGGTCGTCAAACATTGAATGCAGTATTTGGGCATTATGGCATCTCTCCTGTTTTGCCGCAGCACTAAAATGTAATTTTAACTCCTGCCACTGATCCAATAAACGTGTCACTGCTAATTCAATTGACAGCCACCTGGTGTCACACACTCTGGGAATTTTTAGTGGCTCCATTGAGGATAGAAGTTATACATTACATTATATTACTTGTACTGAATTTTAAAAAACACTATAAAAATTACATAAAAGGACAAACACTTTTGACAATAGCTACGACATCACGAAACCTATTTAAAGAAATACATTGTCGTTAGTGAACGCTTAGAATAAATGAATAGAAGAATCAGAAAGCGCTGAAGTCACACAAACCTGATCGTTGTTTATAGACTGATATATATTTATACCCTTGTAGAGGGTATATTAAAATTGTCGAGATGATTGTAACGCATAGAAGGAAGCATCTCCGACCACACAAAGTATATATATTCTTGATCAGCATGACGAGCTGAGTTGATATAGCCATGTCCGTCCGTCTGTCCGTCTGTTTCTATGCTATCTCCTCCGTCATTTTTAAAGCTATCTTAACCAAACTTTGCCCGAAGTGTTTTGGTACAAATACGCTGCACATTTGTCGGAACCGGCCAGATCGGATGACTATAGCATATAGCTGCCATAGGAACCATCGGTCGAAAATGTTGTTTTAGTGATAAAAACTTTTTTGTCTTCAACGCAAACGTCCACAATTCTCTAGTTTATAAGTTTTCTATGCTTTCACATAATTCTACCAAGTTTTATCGGGCAACTATATAATATAGCTGGCATAGAAATTGGGTGTAAAAAATGTATATAGAATGTACATATTAGTGTCTACTAATTTATATAAATTATACAAGCTACAAGGGTATAAAAACTTCGGGCTAGCCGAAGTTAGCTTTCCTCTATTTTTTTATACTCAGATTGTCGAATAGAACTCTTGGAAAACCAGTTATATGTTTCATATATCAAGAACTCTAGTAGAAACTCCTTACAAGCGTGATTTTCCGCCAACTGCACAGAAAGGCACACGCATTTGATCAGGACTAGAGACGGCGCATCCTTCCTCAGCTCAGTAAACACGCTTTTGTTTGAGCCAATCATAACTTTAGCATTGTCGGTACCGATACCTATTTGGTTTTTGATGTTAAACTTAAACTTTAAGTCCCGCAGCTCCTTTTTTACACTTTCTGCTATGTATGGACTAGACTTAAGAAGGAAGTAACAACCACTCCACGCTGGTTCGAAAAATAATTGACGACGACACCTAAGTCATACATAAACATTGCAAAATATAATATAACATAAATTATAATTTATTAAATATTTACCCAAAACCTTAGGAACGCTTATATCTGTTGATTCATTCAAAAGCAAAATAAATTTTGAATCGTCTATATCGTTGCGCAAGTCTTCTTGAAAGTGGGGCGCCAGCACATTTCTTATAATGCTAGTGCATTTTGTTCTACGTAGCCTAATCTGGCTAGCAATTGCGCTGTCGTCAAATTGTTTAGTGCACAAGCTGCTCAGGTGGTCGATTTGCGAAATAGCTGTGTGCTGAGCTACAAAAAGGCACAATGCAGCTTCCTGTTCGACTGTCTTGTTTAATACTTTAACAAAACTTAATTTACTTTTCTGCTGAAAACAGGCCTGAGCTTGTGTGTGTTTCTTTGTAGTTGAATGAGCGCGCAAGTCACTCAGTTTCGCGGTAATTGTGCATTTGCAATAACTGCAGTAACCTCGAGCGGCATCAGTTTTCCTTCCAGTCCATCCTTCCGCCATCCTTCAGCAGCCAGACTTCACGACATTTTTGTTTGAAAACTTTCGGCAAGCCCCTATATATGACTGTTAGAGGTAATTATTGTCGATAAATGACTGACAGAGGTGAAAAGCTATCGATTTGCTCCAAAACAGAATAAAGCTGAAAAAAATTCGAAATCGCGTTTAAAAAAGCCAGAATTCCCGCTGTTCGTTAATTTTTCCCGCAATCCGGTTTTTAAAAAAGCTAGAAATGACGGGAAAAAAGCTTATTTGGCAACACTGCTTTTTTGTACGGAAGTTAAAAAACAAGAAAGAAAGTCGGTCAAGCCCGACTATAACATACTCTGTACCCTTAACTTCGCAGCTCGCATTTGCTCACGAGTTATACTCGCTCATCTCTAAGTTTCACTCTCTCTCTCTCTTTCTCTCTCTCTCACTAAGATTGCCGTTCAATAGAATGCTGTGGTGATGGGTGGGGGGTGGTGGGTGTTTACTGGCCGTTTTTTTCTCATAACTTGAGTATCGTTCATCCGATCTTTATCATTCCTTCAGCAACTCGATAAATAATTTTGTTTGCAAAATCTCTAGAAGGTACGAACGATCTATCTTCAAAACTGTAGGAGATATGAAGTTTTTTCCAAATTGCGGGGGCGGGAGGGGGCGTGGCAAAAATTGAAAATAAACTTGATCTGCCTGCAAGTATAAGAAATATATGCCCCATACATGTCAAACCTCTATCTCTTACCATCTCTGAGATCTCTTCGTTCGTACGGACGGAAGGACAGACGGACGGACGGACAGACGGACATGGCTATATCGAATCGGCTGTTGATGCTGATCAAGAATATATATACTTTATAGGGTCGGAAACGATTCCTTCTCCCTGTTACATACTTTTGCACAAACTTAATATACTCTATGTACCTTCGGTAAGTAAGTAAAATTGGCTCAAACGGCACCTCCTGGAGGGCCAGGGCCAAGCTTCTCCCAATCTCTTGGCGTGTGTGCTTATAATTTTTCGCACAAGAGAAAGGGACCTACAGTTTAACGCCCAATCCGAACGGCAATAGTTAGAGAATTTGCTTTTTCATGGCTAGTTTATACTTCACAGCTGGCGCCAGTAGCTGGTGAAGGTGATCGGGTGTGTAAAAGCTTTTTTCTAAAGAAAGAAAAAAAACTTTTTCTATTAGATGGTCCGAGGCGGGATCGAACCCACAACCTCCCGCACCAGCCGCCACACATACGACTAGTACGCCACGACCGACCACTGTACCTTCGGTACAGAGTATAAAAATTGCTCAGAGCAGAAACTGTACCGGTACGCTGTTCGGTTCTCGAATACCGGTATACCAAAAATTAAAAATATCGGTTCCGGTACAGGTTCTGACGGATCTGAGCTTTAATAGGTTCTTTTCGGTATACGGTTCTGGTTCCGGTTTGATTTCCTGGTTAAAACTAACAATTAAGTTAGCTGTGTGATTTGTATTTCAAAGTTTGAACAGTATAATAATGTTAAAAAAAAAATATAAAAGGAGAGTAAATCAACACTGTAAATACAGAAATAAAATGGAGCTAACCGTTAAAATGAATAAGGACAGTAATTTCTTGGATTCTGCTCTGGGCACTGTAAAAAATATTTTATCTCCCTCCCAAAGTTTGCATATATCTGATCAATTTAAGTAAAAAGCCACACAAAGCGGCAAAAAAACCATAAAGTGTGAGAAGTGCTGACCATCACCGTTGCGGCCGGTGCAACCCATCATATTTGTTTGATTTCCTTATATCTCGACTTTCGTTCATCCGATTTCTATCATTTCTCTCTCTTTTACTCTTTGATTTAACAAGTGAGAAAGTCGGTCAATCCCGACTATAATATACTGCTCCCGATTATAATACATGAAATCGGTATTCAGGAGACACCAAGAGAGGGCGGATCATTGTTTGGAAACAGGTCATTGCAAACACCGCCGATGTCAAATTTGTATGGCCCTCAGGAACTCGGCATTCCGGCGACTTTTCTGCGGGGCATCGCGACGCAGCGGAAGTACGCAACAAACAAATTGTTAGTAACACGCGTGAAAACACAAATTTTTATCATTTATGTCTAGGCAGAGAAATATCTTTAGAGCATATTACGAAACCTGATATTACCCACAAAAAAGTCTTATCCAAGGAGGCACGCGGTTATCGTGCAATATATTTTGTATCCGCTTATCTCTAATTTCTCTCTCTCTCTCTATAAGATTGTCTTTTTTGAGTGGAATGCTGTGGTGGTGTGTGGTGCGGTGGGGGGTGTTAACTGGCCTTCTTTTGCACATACCTTGAGTATCTTTTTTTCCGATCTTTATCATTCCTTCGGCAAATCGATAAATAAACTTGATTACTAAGTATCTCTACGAAACCGTCGATCCACATATCTACAACACTGTGGGAGACTTGAATTTTTTGGAAATTGCGGTGGCGAAAAATTGAAAATTAATGTCAAACGTTCGTAATATGCGTTCATACATACAGCCAGACAGACGGGCAGACAGACATACGGACAGACGGACATGGCTATATAGTCCCAGATGTTGATGCTGATCAAGAATGTATATACTTTATAGGTAGTTTTCCATTGACTTTTTAAAAACGTACGCGCTTCGTTACAGATGTTGCTAGTTTATTTAAATTTTTTGTTCTTTGAGATGAAGCAAAATTAAGCATTTTGAACAGGTTGGGAGGTTCCCCAGTATTAATTATTTTGTGCAGGAACACTTGCACTCGTAAGGTAGTCCATGAATTTAGAGGTATATTAAATATTCTCTCTGCAAATTGTGATATGTGGTCAGATCTTTTTTTTGCATTTGATGTTGCTGAAAAGTATTTTACTGCATCTACTTAAATAATTGTTTAATACACTTTTAAATTGTTTAATAATAATAAGCAATTGTTGCCAAAGTTTTCATATAATTTTTTCTCAGTGTTAATCACCATGATATAGCTTCTAAGGATATACAAATTATTGCCCTAAACATAACTTTAATTACGGTGCTTTCAAAAAGATGAAGACTTTTTAGTTTAAGAGATATTAATTTTTTAAGTTATAAACAAATAAAAATATGCCCTTAAATAAAGCTTTGGCACGCAGTCAGTTTCAATGCTATGTGACTGAAACTTGGCAATTAAGCTTTATATTTAAGCTTATATCAAGCTTTTAAAAAATGTCAACTTCAGGCAGATCGGACGTCTAGAACAACATATATAGTATTTAGGCATTTAAGAACATGTTATACAGTCTTTACGTTAAAGTTCGTAGGACATTATTACAATAATACAGACAAAATTTGTTTCCTATACTCCCATGATGATTTTAGGAACCTGACTAAATTCGCCCAATCGTTTGCGCTTGAACAGTTCAGCACATCAATTAAGCCGCTTGTATTTAAGATGGCTTGACCAAGGTGCAGGAATCTGAACTCCCTTAGCTCAGGACATCTTCCCAGAAAATGCTGGATATCTTCAGTTTCTCCTGTATTGCATAGGGGGCAGATAGGGCTTTCCACTTGTTGGTAACTGTTTCCCTGGAGCAAAAGCTTACCACATCTGGCTTTCATCACCCACGAAATATCTCTAGGCGGTATATTTAGATACTTTTCTCCTATTTCACTGTCCAGATACTTATAGAATCTGGTGATACTAATGTTTTTCTGTTGCACATATTTATCCTTCTGTGTGCTTTTTAGATTAGCCAGCATTTGCACGTATAATCCGTTCCATTAAGACCTCGAGATTTCCCTGTCGAGCCAATCTAAGCAATTTGAAACACATAATGCTTTTAATTCCTTAGCCCAAAATACATTTTTTTGTAAAATTTTTTTAGCGAGTAAATTTGGAAGCCGTTCGTCTCTATATTCAAAAAGAGCCTTGGAAATATAATTGACATGTTGTCCAAAAGATAACAGGTGCGCATACTCCACATTGCTTTCCAAGGCGAGTACATTGTCTGGTGTTGTAGGTGGCAGGTTTAACATTTTTTTTAAAAAGAAAAACTGGAAATTATCGGTTTCTTTGAAGCAGCTATAACCCCAAATCTGGGCAGCATAAGTTTGTATAGACCTACATACGGCATTGTAGACTTTCCATTTGGAATTTACTGGTAAATTCCTATTAAATACATATTTACTCCAGGTCACATTTATGCTTGTTTTTGCTAGCTCTGTACGCTTCTGGACGTGTTTTCGAAATGATAGTTTTGGCGTGAGTACCACTCCCAGATAGCAGTATTCTGAGACTATTTTTACAGGCAAGACTTTAAACCTCCATTTTTCAGCTGCTGCTAGACGACCGCATCGCCTGAAGATCACTATTTCAGACTTCGTCATATTAACCTCCATATTCCAGCGGTCGCAATATTCTTCCAAGCGACAAATCATTCGTTGCAATACTCCTGGATCATCGGCTAAGATGACAATATCATCTGCATATAGCAGCACACGAATATTTACGTCTCCTAAGTGCAGGCCTCCACCCAGGCATTCGTGTATATCGTTTAAAAAGAGAGTATAGAGAAGTGGTGACAAAAGACACCCTTGCCTAACGACAGATTTTGCCTCATATGACTCTGACAATGCTTCTCTAGTCCAGTCCGCCGCTCGTGTATCGCTGTAGATGCGCTCAATAAAATGTGAAGCTTGTACTACAAAATTTTCCTAGGAATTTTATCAAAAGCTGCCTTAAAATCGACAAAGAACGCATAAACTTTTTTTTCTTCATTCCCTTTCAGATGTACTATGGACGTTAGGTTGAAAATATTATCCATAGTCGAATATTTCCGTCTAAAACCTGCCTGAAACTCATTTAATACGTGGTATTCGTCAGCCCATCTGGCCAGCCTATCATTGAGAACACCCATCAAATCTTTGCCGCACAATTAATGAAGGATATTCCTTTGTAATTTGATGCAGAGTTTATATCGCCTTTTTTGTAGATAGGAAATATGATGCTTTTTGAGCAAGCGGAGTCTATTCTTTCCCCTTTATACATCCTATTTAAAATATGAGCCAATTCTTCCAGGAGTTCTATTGGCACGTTTATATAGCACTCGTAGCTTAGTCTATCTTCGCCTGCAGCTTTATTTAGTTTTACATTCTGAAGCATTTTCTGGATCTCATCAACCATTATCCAATCATCCAACAGTGGTATTTCCAATAAGTTTCTCGCGTACTCAATATCCGGAGCTATTTGCTGCTGATTTAAAAGTTCTTTGAAGTAGCTTTGGAAATCCTCCGCTGCCACATTTGTCCCAACTCGGAAGCACGTTCCTTTGAGCTCACGTGCCAATTGCCACCATTCCTTACTATCTTTAATTTGATCTAGCTTAATTTCGAGGCCTTCTTGATATCTGGTTTTTTTCACGTTACATAAGTGCTTATATAGCTGATTCTCCTTCAGATATAGTATGCGGAGTGACTCGTCCGCCGATTTCCGACATCTGTTAAGTGCTTCGAACACTACTTTTCTTGCCTGTCGAACCATTTTTCTTTGCTTTGAAATGGCACTACACGGGGGCTTTGAGGGGCACTGAGGTTGTATTAACATATCGTTAATACTAAAGCTGTCTCTATACATTTCAGCGAGAACAGCTTATACATATATACAAGTTATAAGAAAACAAATTAAACTTCAAAATTCAACGTTAATGGCTTTGGTACTGATATAAAGCTCAAGCAAGTTTATTTCTTCAAATATGGATATGTATGAGCAAAAGAGATATGTATGATGTTGAATGGAACTATTAGCTGTTATATATATAGGATGTATTTAACTCACAATTCTCAGTGTGCGGCTATGCCGTACTTACTCACAAAGCAGCTGCATGTTTCATCGTAGTCGACAGGCCTGAAGACGGATGTGTGCTGTATGAACTTAAAAAGAATTAGCTAATATAACAGCTAGCATTTCGCATACATACCATACCAAGAATGAGTTAAATAATGAAATGATTAATCCTACTTATCTGCTACTAAAGATATATTTAAAAATATGGTAGAAAGAGGGAAAAGTTGAAGGTCCAAAATTCTGCTACTGGATAGTGTCGTATAGACCAACGTGTTGAGCAGTGTAGTGTTGAGTGTACCAACTTGCAGTACAGTGTAACATTAGAGCTAAAGACTGGTGTATACACGATCTGCTAGCTCTCCCGATTAACATCTATAGGTGCACGTTGAGCGTTAGGATAGAATTCTCAGAGCGTAATCCACTTCTGGCTGCGGCAACAGATGTTTCAGTAGAGGCGCACGTAAATTCGTAGGCGGGGCTGGGGGTCTATCACAAGAACACAGCAATATAATCGAGCAACACTGGTATCGCCCAAGACAAGGGCAAGAAGAAGAAGAACCCCGGTGTTAGCAGCGCTGTGTGGCCGGAGTCCACGGAACCGTACCACTTGAAATTTGGCTGCCACCACACGCTCTGCGTTAGCAACAGCGTCGACCAGGGGTCAATGGAGGCCGCCGCACACGATGGAGAGGCTTAGATCAAGGCTTAAATCAAGAAATTTATAAGACACGATTTCCCAAGTTATTGGTCAGGTACCTTTAAATCGAGAATTTGGCAAACGATCAGCGAAATAACACTAGTAATACTCTTTGCACAGGTGGCTGATATCAGAGTTGGCTTTATTTCACTTTAAATTCACAGGATGGCTTGATTTAATCGAAGCTTAAAATTTTCACACCTTTCTTGGCCAGCAGTGAATGGAAAAGAGAACACGGGAAACGATGACTATCGGGACTTTGACAGCGAGCAGGGTTGATCTTCGATCTGTTCGACCCACTACACAGTTTCGAAGCACTTTATATAGTGAGAAAAAAGTAGAGCACACCTAGTGCTGGTTCCAAGATAAAGCCAATCAAAGAGCGATTCGCACGCGACAAAAAATGGAAGTCGTGTTTTTGGCCATCAATATAAAAGCAAAACTTAGCGAAGTCTGTCAAAATCATTTACTGCGACTAATTTTAAATTCTTGTTGAATAATTTTACCGTATTTTAGAATTTATTTGATCGAAAAATGCTGTTTTTTTTTTTTTATTTCAACATAAATATGATTCGATACGTGACATTGCGAACGCGACACTTTTTCCATCATTTTATTTATGTGGTTGCAGTATTTTGCGAAACAACAACTTACGATTAATTGCAATCAAATAGTTTGTCATGGTTTCTTATGCATTATTTAATAACCCTTTGTACGCTCAGAACGATTTTAGACAGCAAAAGGAAGTGCAATCTATAGGTACTTTTAGCAAAAAAAAAATGTGCAATATTTATGTACAAATTTGAAAATTCGCTCTAGCGCAGCCGTGAAACCGAATATTTCGAAGTGGGTTATGATTAAATGTAAGATTGGCTTCCATTAGTTCAATTAAATTGTTTCCTCTTGAAAATTCTATAAAACAGAGTGTTTTTAAGCACTTTTAATTTTTTTGGCCTTGGTGGACCTTTTGGTGGAAATGCCCTTATATATATAATATATCTAATTAGTGTGAGTTGGCTGGCTCTAGGTCCGAAAAAGTTGCGTTTGTTCACAACTTGTAAACAACTTATGCATTGTACCACCAAAAAGAGCTGGTTGCCTATACAGAACTGTTTCATCGTTATCCCTAATGACTCTTCAGTAGGCTTTTTGCTGAAGAAAGCATGATTGCCAACTGCCTCTCCATACAATCATTGCTTAGATCAGTTGGGAACTGCTAAAAGCAATGAAAGCAACAATAGACAAGCAATGAGTGCTTTCATCTTTCTGGTGGTAATGCTTAAGCTTAGGGCTGAACTTTTTAAGTGGAAAAGCTTAAGTTCGCTCAAAAGCTCAAGCAACTTTTTCGGACCTAGAGCCAGCCAACACACACTAATTAAACATTAGAAAGGTCGCCAAATAAATTACAAATACATATAATATATCTAGCAATGTTATTAATAGACATCGAATTTTATGCACTTTTTTAAATGAAGGTTGATTGAGGTGAAAATTTGGATTTATACTAATTTAATAACCCTCTACATTGAAAACTGCATATTCAATATATGCAAATTTTGCAAAAAAATATTCAAAATATGCAATCAAATATGCAAAGTATGCAAAAAATGCAAAAAATATGCAAAATATGTATTTCTATAATAAATGTATAAAAATGGCGAAATTTACAAAAATTCGCATTCTTGAGCTTAGATTATTATAAAAAATATATAGATGGCATATATAGACGGTTAAATGGAAGTTGTAGACCGAGCCAATGAAAGGAGTACCTTGAAAGTTCTAAAATATTGGAAAATTTTCAAATTGTGTATTCATTTCAGATTTTAATGAAGATTTTATGGGCGGCAAGAGTACACGGGTTAATAAAGAAGACGTGGAACAAATGGTCAAAAAAATTCTGAATTTTCAAAAATTCTCATTTGAGTTTTGATTATAATAAAGAACGGTAAACCGGCGGGTAAATAGGAGGAGAAGATCAAATGGTCAAGAAAATCTCTAAATTTTCCAAATTTTCAAAGGACCTAAGATAACTAAGAAGGTTGGATAGATGGCGATTGAAGACGCGTTTATAAGAGGCTTAGACCAAAATCCGCGAAATTTGTAAAATTTTCATTTTAGCATTTACGAAAGCGCAGGCGTTGGTTAATAAGAGGCGTGGATTGAACAGGTCCGAATTTTGCGAATTTTTCGTATGACCTAATATTATAATGAAGGTTTTATGGATGGCAATGTAAACGGGTGTAGGGGTAGGAGGTGTAGATCGAACGGTTAAAAGATTCGCGAAATTTGCCAATTTTTCATATGACCAAAGATTATTATGAAGACTTAATAGACGGCAATAGTAGACGGGTAAATATAGGAACCGTAGACCGAACTGTCCAAAAAATCGCAAAAATTTCAAAATCAATATTTGAGCTTAGATTTTTCGCGAAATTTGCAAAATTTTATGAGATTTGGGAATCATTAAGATGTGATAGATGGCAATTGTAAACGCGTTAATTGTTAGATCCAACGGTCCAAAAAGTTGCGAAATTTACAAAACTTTTGCGTAAGTTAGATTATAATGTAGACAGGTAAATTGACGGGTCAAGATCAAGCGGTCCAAAAATCCTATATATACAAAATTTTATGAATAGTTCAGATTATCATGAAGATTTAATAGTTCGCAGGTAAAGACAGCTAAATAGAAGGTGTCGGTCAATTGGCTTAAAAAAATTTTAACATTTGCGAAATTCTTATGTTAGTTTTGATGGACACGAAGACTGGTATATAGACGGGCAAATAGGAGGTGAAGATCATACGGACCAAAAACTCGGTAAATTTGAAAAAAAAACTTAATGAGATTAGAATCTCATGAAAATTTTATAGATGGCAATAGTCTATTAAGCTTCACTTCTTCGTATTGTGCTTAAAATTCTAAAGGGGGCGCAGCAACGCACCCGGCGTGTAAATATGTATTACAGTTTAATGGCACATCTCTTAGCCATTTTTGAATTAAAAGTGTGCTTTTATCACTCATTTTCGGCATTTTAATTGATTACAAGATGAATTGGTGAGGTTAGTTTACAAGTTCCAACAGACTTGCAACAAAATCAGATAATGGTTAGCACAGAATCATTATGTAATTTCATTAAAAAAAAGTTTTTTTCATATTTTGCATATTCTGCATAATTTGCATATTTTTTTATGCAAATATGCATTTTATGCAAAATTGTTTTTAGCGGACCTAGATCATTCATCAATAAAAATAAGATGTGTGCAATCATAACTTAAATCGGACATGCGGTTCAAAATATGCAAAATCCGATGTCTAGTTATTAAGAACTACATTTAATTTATGTTTTCTACTTGCATTGCAATTTCTGAAAACTTCCACCCCATTTAGCAGCGATTATATTATATGCACTTTTGCAATCAGGTCTCTTCTTGCCTTGCTTATATGGTTGTCCCATGATTACTTCTTATTGAAAGTAAAACCTAAATTTGATGCCCTTTCAGTATATTCGATAATGGATCCATCAATCTTTAGCTGCTGTAAACTACTCTCGACATATTTATTTTTATAAATAACTAGACATTTTGATTTAATTGGGTTTATTTTAAGACCGTTGCTCTTAGCCGATTTGCTTTCTAGCTCCAGATCATTACTACAATGATGGGCACATTCACAAATATTTCTTAACGGAGCACTAGCTAGCATACATTTGAACGTCATCTGCGTACATTTGAATTTCACATTTAGACAAGACATATGGCAGGTCATTAACATATTATATATGAAAAATAGCAAGGGTCCCAGGACAGAACCCTGTGGAACACCACAATTCACGGTCAGAAAGGAAGAGAACGCCGATTGTGTGACTATATCCTATCACTAAGGTATGATTTCATGAGTTTCAAGGCTGTATTGGAGAAGTTGTAGAGTTTGTTTAAGTTTGCGCAAAGTATTTTGTGACTTACCATATCAAGCGCTTTACTGTAGTGCAACAATGTTTAAAGTGTGACATGGCTTTTGTCCAGATTACAACGTATATCTTTTGAGATTTTCGTTACAACCGTGGTGCAGCTTCGCTTTTTTCCGAACGCCGATTGCTTGTCATTTAGTAGAGAATTCTGCTGCATTTAACTACCTATTTGTGAGGCCAGGATTTGTTCAAATGCTTTTGATAAGAAGGAGAAGATTGAGATGGGACGGTAATCGTTATTGCCTTTTGGAATCGGTAACACTTTTGCAGTTTTCCAAACATGCGGGTAAGTAGATGTCATTAGTGCAGTATTAAATATGTGTGTTATATAAACGAGTATTTGTGGAAAGATAATTTTTATAAATTTGGGGAGATTCGAGATTGTCTGGCAAGTCCGATTGAGATTGCACGAATTTATGATTAAGATCATTGGGGTCAATATTATTGGTCATTTCTAGCCTCGACTTTTCCGCACCAAGATTTTGAATATCTTTCCAGAATTTTTTGCACAAGTAAATTTTGAAGTGTAATAGTTGCGTTTTGCTAAAGTACATTTGAGTGTGACTTTATTTCTTAGGGTTGTATACTCTTTGTGAAGAAATGCTGTCTTGTTTCTATTTATGGGACTTATTGTGGCGATCTAAATTTTTATCTCATCTGAGTATATGTCATTAATCATCAATGATATAATTATAATTTAGGGAATTTTAATCAAAATGCCAATTTAAAGCTACAAGTCACGCTTTGATTAAATTTGTGTTTGTTTTCTCAATTTACGCTTCAACCTTTCAATAAGCCATTTTTCATTATTTATTCGCATTATGCCCAGTAATCTTTCATTAAGCCCGAATCTTTTAACAACAGTCAACCATGCACCTCCCACCGACCCGGAAGGCTTTAAATAATCGTACGCGCCCACAGTCAATAAGCTGAACTGTCAGCACATTCGGTGTCGGGCAAAGTAAATTGGTACCTATTTTTAATTACCATAAACAAAAGCAAACAAAAAACTTTTGTCATTTATCAAGTGAGTTCACTTTCTATAAATGCAATAAATCAAAGCGAACGCATAAAAACGAGTCCGCGTAAACAATCGAGAGACCATGAAGAGGATGAGCAGGATGAAGAAGAGGCAGTTTCTGCTGGTCTCTCTAATTTCATTATTTTTTATGGGTGTGCGTATTAAAATAATTTTTCGTTTTTATTGCATGTTTAAAGTTTACGATTTGTATGTATCAGTGATTTTATATATCAAAGAGTATACTCTGAACAGACTACACAGGTTATATTAAGTTTGTGCAGAGAAGGTGAGAGGTAGAGAGCAGGCAGATCTAGTATAATTATTTTTCAATGTTTGCCACGCCCTCGTCCGCTTTTTGGTAAGTCTTGTTCGGTTTATTTTTTAAGTTTCTGACTTCAGAGCTCTGTCTCAGACTCCATTCAACAATGATGCTGATTTTGGAAGACAAGATATCAGCGAGCTGGGAGTTTCTGGAAAGTCCTTTGAAAACCTCGATGGAATAGGAATAGGAACATGTGGTCTGAGCAATATACGCAAATAAGCTCGAAGACATTAACTGCCCCAATACATAGACCATGACTTCAAGTTGCACGTTAAGGTAGTTGGAAAAGTTCTCAAAATGCTTTAGAGGCCACCAAAAATATACTCTACGATTTTAAAGTTCACAGGCTTACCAGCTTTTGGACCACAGAAGATGGCAAACGTTCCTAATATATTTTTCTGCACTGAACTCAAATCAATTGTCTGCTCTCCCTGAACACGATAGGTTCAAGATATATTTGCATAAGTGTGTTTCCATCGAGGTTTGTTTTCATTTGAAGGTCCTGTAGCCACATTAAGTAACCCATTCAAAACAAAAATGTTTTAATTTAAAAATAACGTTACAGGAAAAACAAACACGAAGTTTTGACTGGTTTTTTTTTTAGATAAATATCTATAAATTTAATCACAAAAACATATCAGATGTAGGATTCTGCATATTTGATACATTTATATTATTATCAGCTATGTTCTCAATTCCATTTCCACAAAAGAATTGTGATTTAGAGTCAAAATTAAGTACTAAAACGGTTTTAAATCACATAATGTTTGTGGAAGTGGAATTCAAAACATGGCTACATAAGTGATAATTATAAGCAGTAATAGGTAAACTTAACTACACCGCTGTAACAAGCCAAAGCTATTGTTAAACTTCAATAAATTCACTCGACTGAATGCACACTAGACTGGCCCTTAGGAATAATTTTTTTTATATTAAAGCGCCGGGCAAAAATGGTTTCTCCTTGGGCCCAAATGAGACCATAAAAAATTTGGCAAGATCCATAAAGTAAAATGTATGAGAAAAATGGGGGTAAAATCGGCATTTGGATCATAAAGTTTTATACACTTGTTTTGTCTGCCATATTTTGGTTGCTTTTTATATCTAGACAGTAGTTTTGAAAAGAAAAGTGGCCAATTCAAGGACAAAAGTACGAATAAAATGATATAACAGCATTTTTTCGATTTTTTTCACATATTGTTTCAAAAATTGTAATTAACTAGAGCGTAAGTTAAAGTCGGCTCTAACGAAAGAAATGTTATGATATCTTAATGATATCTTAAAAATTTTGGGAGTCATTCAACATTTCTTATTGTGGAGCCGGGTGTGGGCGTGGCAATAATTTGAAATAAACTTGATCTGCGTGCAGACAATAGGAGTCTAGATTTCAAATTTGGTTGCTCTAGCTCTTCTAGTCTCTGAGATCTAGGTGTTCATACAAACAGACCGACGGACGGACATAGCTATATTGACTCGGCTGTTGATGCTGATCAAGAATATATATACTCTATATGGTCGGAAATGATTCCTTCTGCGTGTTACATACATTTGCAAGTATTTAGTATACCCTTTTACTCTATGAGTAACGGGTATAAAAATATAACAAAAGCCTTTTTAGATTACTTCTTGTAAAACTGTATGCTTTGAGTTCTTAACCTATCTTTACAATATCCATTTTGTAATGCGAATAAATTTTTGCTATAGTCTTCGCCAAATTGAAGAACTAACTGCTTCTCTTGATGCTTTATAAATTTGATTCCACGCTCAGCAGCTTCATTTACCACAAATAAATCATTGCAGAACTCAATGCCTTTCAGATAATCATCGTTATCTCTTCAAGTTGAGGGATCAAGTCTTAAAAAATCGCTTGGCAGGCCAAACGAATCAAAAAATCCTTTGTTTAATACGAAACAAAGTCGCTTATTGAACTAAACAGTAAGTCTTCTGCGTTCGATATTTTTTTATTATTCAATAGTCTTACGTTTGAATCGCTTGACTGCAAGGCTAGTACCATTTAATTTTTCCTTATCTTTAATGGTTGAATCAAAAAATGCTAATGGAATTGTCTCTGTAGACAAATATCATAAATGATTGTTAGTCATAGATAAGACTTTATCAGATACCGCTTTGTCTGTTTCTTTGTAAGCTATTGAGTCCTTAATAAATTGAAAATCCAGATTTGGAGCCTCATTCGCACTCGTGCATCTATACCAAATATTAATAAAAAATAAAAAATTTAATATTAAGTAGTTATATAAAAATTCATAACTATATGCACGTAGTGCATTAATTTCTCGAGTAGTAATAGTGAACTGATCAAGAAAAATAAATATTTTAAGGCTGTAAATTGCTTTACCCATAAATTTTGCATTTCATGTTGAACTGCATGTCGACTTACATGTTATTAAGGGCCTCTGCATGCGCAATACTAAAGAGATCATCCAAGATTTACCAAAAACTCTGCACGTTTGGCACGCTTCTCCCCTTTTTCACGGCACTTGTGAATTTCTCATATTGGTACACATGCCTGTTGCCAATATATGGAAACCGCGCTCATAGTTAATCTCGAACTTCCTTTAGATGAGGGCTTAACAATTCGCATGTTGTAAAAAAAATGTTCTAAGACTTATCGATTTGGCGGCAATTAAGCAATTTTATGGGTTAAGCGGACGACCATATAAACTGTGTGCACGGACTCCTACACTAAGAAAAAAACTCGTTCTAAATCTACCGAAATCAAGCCCATTCGTTGACAAAAGTAGAGTAATCCCGCTTTTTTTTTGAACCGTGAACAGCGGATGTCATATTATAAACATTTTGTGCTCACTTTATGAACGGCTTGGGCATGATTAATAAACATTTTGTGCTCGGAATATAAACGCTAAAAAAATGTTTTGTTATTTTCTTTTGTTTAAAAAGGAAATTAATTTTAAGAATAGAGGAAAGCTAACTTCGGCTCGACCGAAGTTTTTATACCCTTTTAGCTTGTATGATTTATATAAATTAGTAGACACAAATATGCCATAGGCCATATGTACACATTTTTGACAAGCCCTCCTATATACATTTTCTACACCCAATTTCTATGCCAGCTATACTATATAGTTGTCCTATCAAACTTGGTGGAGTTATGTGAAAGCATAGAAAACTTGTAAATACATGGTTCGGGGACGTTTGCGTTGAAGACATACCAGTTTTTCTTGCTAAAACAACATTTTCGACCGATGGTTCCTATGGTAGCTATATGCTATAGTCATCCGATCTGGGCGGTTTCGACAAATGTACAGCGTATTTGTACCAAAAGACTTCGTGCAAAGTTTGGTTAAGATAGCTTTAAAACTGACGGAGGAGATAGCATAAACACACATAGAGACGGACAGACGCACATGGCTATATCAACTCAGCTCGTCATGCTGATCAATAATATATATACTTTATGTGATCGGAGATGCTTCCGATTTTTTCTGATTTCCTTTTTATGTATTTTTTATTTTTTAAATTCATATTCCTTTTCTAGTGATCGAACTCAGAGCTTCGTTGTTACTTGAATGAAAACAAGAGTCGACATCTCAACCATCACATCTATCGACCTCACTCAAAGCGCTTCGGCATTAAAGAAGACAAGGCTCTCGTTGCTGAGAGCTTTTATGAAGCTTTGCCTTGTTTGAAGCACGCTAGGGCGGCAAAAGCAAGAGTTCGAGTCAGCGTGGACCCGAAGATTTTGTTGTTGTTTTGGTTCTTTATGCTTTTATACTCTGTACCGAAGGTACATAGAGTATATTAAGTTTGTGCAAAAGTATGTAACAGGGAGAAGCAATCGTTTCCGACCATATAAAGTATATATATTCTTGATCAGCATTAACAGCCGATTCGATATAGCCATGTCCGTCTGTTCGTCTGTCTGTCTGTCCGTCCGTCCGTATGAACGAAGAGATCTCAGAGATGGTAAGAGATAGAGGTTTGACATGTATGGGGCATATATTTCTTATACTTGCAGGCAGATCAAGTTTATTTTCAATTTTTGCCACGCCCCCTCCCGCCCCCGCAATTTGGAAAAAATATCTGGAGGAGATATATATCATATCTCCTACAGTTTTGAAGATAGATCGTTCGTACCTTCTAGAGATACCTTGTAAACAAAATTATTTATCGATTTGCTGCAGGAATGATAAAGATCGGATGAACGATACTCAAGTTATGAGCAAAAAACGGCCAGTAAACACCCACCCATCACCACAGCATTCTATTGAACGGCAATCTTAGGGATTAGCTGCGACGTTAAGGTTACAGAGTATGTTATAGTCGGGCTTGACCGACTTTCTTTCTTGTTTTCTTAGTGTACATTTCGAGTGACAATCGCGCAATTCCTTGCTGATGTCGAGGACGATTTATAATGCGATAATGACATTGTATTATAATTTTTGTGAAGAAAACGTACACAAACCCAAATTAAATTAAACAGTCTTAAAACAAGTATTTCGGGATTGAACAATTCGTACTTGAAATAACACTTTTGTACTTGAATCAAGTATATTCATGCTTAAGTCTTGATTCCAGATTTTGATAGGCTTCCTTAGCTCAACAAATTTTTTTTTGTAACGTAATTATACTTTTGTTGACAGCCTTTGTTTGTAAACTCTAAAAAAAAAAAAAAAAAAAAAAAAAATTAAAATTTATTTCGGCTCAATACTTCATACAAATAAGACTGCTGTGCAATAACATTCAGAATTCAAAACAGTTCAAAAGCGTTTCTATTCATGTGAAGTTCGAAATAAAAATTTATTTTCGTGCGTTCTGGAAATAGGCCTTAAGCGTATTATTGACACCCTTTGTACTTGAATCAAGTACAAAGTTCTTGTTTTTTTTTTTAAGTGTACCATTGAAAAAAAAAAAAATGTATCCGGAATTTCCAGTACCTAGGTAAAGGTGAAGGTACAAAATAGGTACTTTTAAATTAAGAACCATGTACGGCATGTACGTGTTTAAATCCAAATATAAGGTTTAAAATTGGAACATTTTAGTGTCAAATGATGTTATATAAACTGTGATAGTTTTTTAAAAAAAAAAAAAAAAGACTTGAACGGACTCAACGGTTTCCCCTTATTTCGGGTCCCAGGAATCGAACTGCATCATTACTTTTTTGAGTTATCACGAGGCCTTCATACGATTTTTTTTTTTTAAGGTTTTTATCAACTTTGCCATTTTTAAGGGAATAAAACATTTTTTGACAGTCTCTAACTTGAACAGTGTTAGTTTTTTTGGTAAACTTTCTTCAGCAAAGTTTCTTGTAATGCTCCAGGCTAAAAGTTTTGGGAACACTTCAATCCCCGATATTGGGGTTTTGGGGGTCTTTCGAGTCGATATGGCGGAAAATCGAATATAAACCTCATTTTTTGTTCGATTTTTCGCTCATGTTTCTCCAGTATTCAACTAATCGTATCCAATGCTTATACACAAATGTAGATCTTATAAAGCCTACCATTAAAAAAATACACTGGTAACAAAAATTAATATTTTTATATTTTTCAAAACATTTTTATAGTAACTATATTTGTGTGTATATATGTAATGTGTGTATGTAGTGTGTATTATTAATGTATGTTACGCATTTATGTACGATGTTTTATTTATTGTTCATAACATTCGATCATCAAATTCCAACATAAGTTAGGAAGCAACGAGTCAAGCTGTTTACCACCAATATTAAAGAATAACAGCGACTACCGTTAAAAAGTACCGTTAAGAACTACCGCTAATTTGATAACATCTTGCTGAAGATTCATTATTATTACATTTGAGCATATATTGCAGTGATAGGTTTGAATTGGTAGATATTGATTTCAGTGCTTTTAAAAAAAAATTAAATTAAAATGAATAAATGTCCAATCGGTTTGACCTTATTTTGCTACGTGTGTGGCAAATTTTCGAGCCGACGGAGTAGACGAAAAATATCACCTGGAACTACCGCTATTTACGAGGAATATTTAAATTTGCCAGTAATTAGCTACAGGAATTGGGCTCCACATAATATTTGCAAACAATGCAACAACAATTTAATTAATTTGAATAAAGGGCTGTGCATTCAAATGGGTTTCGGCATCCCAATGGTTTGGATAGACCCACAAGGCAATAGTTCTGGTAACTGCTACGCATGAGCGAACAAATTTGCCAAATTGAACAATATCAGCAAACAATATCTACAAAAGTGTTCAATCTGCTCAGCTACCGGTACCCCACTCAGACAATATTCCGGTTCCAAGATGTCCAAGTCCAACGGAGAGATATATTCCACCAACACTTGCTACCGATCCTGAAAGTTTCGTCTCGATTTATGAGCCATCTGAAACCGAAAATTCTTGTCACCACATAGAGATATCTCAAACTCGATTGAATACGATGGTACGACAGCTTAAATTGTCGAAAAGGCAATCGATCATTTTGGCCAAATGACGTTAAGGTTTATGGATACCGTAAAAGACAGGAGGAACTACTAGACTTTTTCGAAGTGAATGGCGATAATACTTTTTCATATTGTAAAAATATCCCTGGCTTAATGCAAAACATAAACTGCGAATACAAATCGGAGCAATGGCGGTTGTTTATTGACTCTTCAAAGAATAGTTTGAAGGCAGTATTGCTGTATATCGATAACTCGAAAAATCGGGTTCCAATCGCCCTAAGCACCAACACAAAGGAATCGTACGAATCTATGAAATTAATTTTGGATAGTGTACAGTACATGCAACATCAGTGGAAAATATGTGCGGACTTAAAAGTAATTGCATTGCTTACTGGCTTACAAAAAATATGTGCTTTATTTGTCATTGGGACACCCGATATAGTGGAAACCAGTATCAAAAGCGAGATTGGATGCTTCGGTCAGGATTCAATCTAAATATTGCAAACGTAATTCATATTCCTCTTATTCTAATAGACAAAATTTTGTTACCGACCCTTCAAATCAAATTGGGCATTGTTAAAAACTTCATCAAATCAATTAGACGAGATGGCGAAGCATTTAAATGCTTAACAAAGATATTTCCAAGATTAAGCGTGGCGAAGATAAAAGAAGGTATTTTGCTCAGTCTTTTCTTTTCAGGTGTTAATAAAACTAAGTTAATACATTGTTCATTTCAGGTGTTCTCAACGGTCCGCATATTAGAAAGCTGATGAAAAACATTGAACTTGTTTATTTACTAAAAACAAGAGAAAGAATTGCATGGGATTTTGTAAAGCCAGTCATTAACAACTGTTTGGGAGGGCATCGGTCAGAAGATTGGCAGACAATATTCTACCATCTTTTGATGATATAGGTGTACATATGTCTTTGAAAATACTTTTTTTTATCATCATAAGGACCATTTTGGGCAGCAAGTTCCTACAGAGTCAGATGAGCATGGAGAAAGATTTCATCAGATTGCTGCTTCCCTAGAACATTGGTACAGTGGTAAAAAGTTTGACTCGTTGCTTCCTAACTTATGTTGGAATTTGATGATCGAATGTTATGAACAATAAATAAAACATAGTACATAAATACGTAACATACATTAATAATATACACTACATACACACATTACATATATACACACAAATATAGTTACTAAAAAATGTTTTGAAAAATATAAAAATATTAGTTTTTTTACTAGTATATTTTTTTAATGGTAGACTTTATCATCATGATTTCTTTGGGAAAGCTACATGGCTTTATAAGATCTACATTTGTGTATAAGCATTGGATACAAAAAATTGAATACTTGAGAAACATGAGCGAAAAATCGAACAAATAAGGAGGTTTATATTCGATTTTCCGTCATATCGAGTCGAAAGACCATCAAAACCCCAATATCGGGGATTGAAGTGTTCCCAAAACTTTTAGCCTGGAACATTCCAAGAAACTTTGCTAAAGAAAGTTTACCAAAAAAACTAACACTGTTCAAGTTAGAGACTTTCAAAAAATGTTTTATTCCCTTAAAAATGGCAAAGTTGATGAAAAACTTAAAAAAAAACCAGAAAGAAAGTCGGTCAAGCCCGACTATAACATACTCTGCACCCTTACACTCGCATTTGATCACGAGTCAAACGGCCAGTTAACACCCCGCGCATAAAGCGGTGCGCTCTCTAAGTTTCTCTCTCTCTCTCTCTCTCACTAATATAGCCTCTGTTGAACGGTTACGGTATGTTGCTGTGGTTATGGGTGGGGGGTTGGGTGGTGTTAACTGGCCGTTTTTTGCTCATAACTTGAGTATCGTTCATCCGATCTTTATCATTTCTTCAGCAAATCGATAAATAATTTTGATTACTAGATATCTCTAGAAGGTACAAACCATCTATCATCAAAACTGTGGAAGATACACGTTTTTCCAAATTGCGTGGGCGGGAGGGTGCGTTTCAAAAATGGAAAATAAACTTGATCTGCCTGCAAGTATAAGAAATATATGTTCCATATGTGTCAAACCTCTTTCTCTTACCATCTCTGAGATCTCTTCGTTCATGCGGACGGACGGACGGACGGACGGACGTACAGACGGACATGGCTATATCGACTCGGCTGTTAATGCTGATCAAGAATATATATTTTTTATAGGGTCGGAAACGATTCCTTCTCCCTGTTACATACTTTTGCACAAACTTAATATACTCTATGTACCTTCGGTACAGAGTATAAAAATCGTATGAAGGCCTCGAGATAACTCAAAAAAGTAATGATGCAGTACGATTCCTGGGACCCGAAATAGGGGGAAACCGTTGAGTCCGGTCATATCTTTTTTTCGACTTGCAAGGTGTTATTAAAATGTTTCTCATATGCCATTTGATTGCTATAATCGGCAAGATAAGTGAAGACTTCCAATTCAATATTAGAAATTTCATAACATTTCTCAGTTTCATCCAACCTTCCATTACTGGTATCGTAACAGCTTTCAGAATTCTTTGTATTGGAACTCTCATTGACTTCAGTTTCCAAATTTTCTGTAATTTCTTTAACAAGCCTATCTTTAAAACACATTAGAATTTTGGACTGCTCTTCAATTTAAAGCAAAGGTCTTTGACTCGCTTGAAGTCAAGTTTTCAAAAAAAGAAAATCTTTTAACATTTGGATACCTATAAGTCGGTATTTGCTCTGAGCTGCAGCTAATATAGTAGCAAATATTTCATGTGTGTGAGAAAATCGCACACGCTTATATGCAAGCCCGAGAGAATGACGATGTAGACTGCTATCTAAATAGTGGCCGGTTACACGAAAGTAACTTTTGTGATTGCAACTCCAGACATCGGCAGTCGTACATATAAAATGAATTTTTCTTATACAGCCGTGCTCCTATTTTCATTTGTTAAAAAGTTTTGCGATTTAAAACCTTTTTATACCCTGTTTCCATTAAATGTATGTACAGCCAGAAGAAAGCATCTCCGATCCTATAAAGTATATGTATTCTTGATCAGCATGTCCGTTTGTCTGTATGATCGCGTCGATCTCAGAGACTATAAGAGATAGAGCCACAAGTTTTTGCATGTATGTAGGTGTATGCGGTACCTAAATCAAGTTTGTCTTACATTTGAAAAATTCTTCTTCCACCTTCTTTTAACCGCGGAAAACTGTCAGAGCCTCAATTTTAAAGATTGAACTTTGAGTTTTGAATTCTGAAAACCACAATCAGATCTGAGCAAAAACATTACTTGGTATAGGGTTTTTTGCAGCACTCTTACTTGTTTAGTACAAAATTTGTCTAAAAGTCGCAAGATGTTTGCGAAAGTAAGAATGGGAGCACGGCTGATAGCCCGCCTTCCTCTAATTTAGTACGAAAAGTAACTAGTACCTTACCTATTGCCAAGTTAAATGAAAATTAAGACCTAGGTAAGGTAAAAGATATTCCAATCTTAAAATACAGAATTATGTGAAGGCATTTAGGTTTTCTAAATAAACATTTAGAATTACAAATGCTGAATGCTATATGTTGGAAATCTACATCTAGATCTAGATCTACTATCTAAATGAGCAGAGCAATGAATTCGAACTTAAGAATTACAAGCAAGCAAAAATTGGTGTATGTTTTCAATACAAGTACATCTTACTCAATACAAGTAACACATCAGATGCCTTGCCTCAGAAGCGCGGCGTAGCTCAGCCGTCTAAGGCGTCGTTCCAACCGTGTTTTTCAGTCCATGGGCCCCGAGTTCATATCCACGCAGAGAAAGTAAAAAAAAAAAAGGGGAAAGCTAACTTCGGCTCGACCGAAGTTTATATACACTTGTAGCTTGGTTAATTTATATAAATTAAGGGTTTAAATGTTTTTCGTCGAACATTCTTAGCTGAGTTATTTTCCGAACTCTGCAACAGGTGGTGCCACTACTTTGACCATTTTAGCTACGAGGATTTAATGTGTAACTTAAGCTAACAATTATCATCAAGTCGAACGGAGCGATGCAGGCGCGTGCCGCGCGTGTCCCAAGCCAAGCCAGAAACTGAGCGCCAGGGATGGCGCGTGTTGTCGTTCTGCTATCGTGTCAGGGATGGTGCTCGATAAATGGTGTGACCAGAGGTGGCCAGGGCTGCCACACCATTTGCTTGCCACTTTGTTATATGGCAGCTATACGATATTGTGTGGAAACTAACTTCG
>JBAMBO010002051.1:0-72739 GCA_037044535.1 Lordiphosa magnipectinata | reverse complement strand
CAATATTTTAAAGTCCAATTGATTTGAAAATCGTTTAAATGATTTTCGAAACTTTCCGAAGAGGAAAGGGACGTATGGACAATGCGAAGAAGGAAAGGAACAAATAGTCTTTCTCCACCAAACCTCTAACATAAGGAAAAATACTAGTAGGCTATGAGTCATATGGCCACATGGTGCAGTACCGTAATATGCCATTCCATTTCTGATGTGCAAATGCTCCCGAGTCGGAAGGAGGGTTCAAGAACAAAATTAGCAGTAATTCTAAATTCGTTAATTTTTTATTTCTATAAAACCATAAATAATAATACTTAGCTAAGTAATGCAGAGTTTAGTAAGTATAATAGGAGATTCATATGCCATTTCCATATAAATATCATTATGAAATTATAAAATATTAATTTGATCTTAAAAATTTTATTTTGAAGCGCTCGATAGTTTCACTTTGATATTCTCGGGCAGGTTAATTTCCATGGTGTCTTATTGGCTTTTTATTGTATAGCAGCAAATTTCATCCAAAATAAAATCTATGTCCGGAGTATTTATAAATAAAAGTTTTGCATCACAGATGAAAGATAAAATGGGTTAGTTTTTACAAAATCACTAAAATTGGAAATAAAATTTAAACAACAAACAAACATAAGCTTTAAAGGGCTGCCAATCTGTACAGGAAATTATTATTGCTAAATAAATAACCTTCGTATTTGTCGAGCAGCAGTGCTTGAGGTAATTCTAACTCCACTTCAAGCCAACTGCAGATTTGATAAGGAATAAAAGCAACAAAAGAAATTCCAAATATATGGCAGTCAGAGATATGTTGTTCGCTTATTTAATAAATTTAATTTGCTTTTCCTGGTAATTCATAGTCTGGTCTCACTTGCGAGCTTGACTTAAACTTTAATGTCGCTTTTGTTATTTTTGCTGTATTTTTAAATAATTGTTGTTGTTTATTGGCAAATTTCCCAGCACGGCAAAAATTATTCTTGAGTTATTGTGCTAGTCACTACGATAACTGTTTATCGATTATATTTTACATTTGAGAAACAAAAGAATGAATTTAAAATTTTAAAATAAATTATCTTACCCTGAGAAAAAAAATCAATGTAAAATCTAGATTGAAAATCTCGTTTTCAAGAACCTTGCAATCTTATAAAATCAATAAAAAAAACAAAAATAAACAATTTTCGGTTGCAATGCAACCCACCCCCTCCTGGGACTCGAGCCACGACCTCTTCGTTCAATAACACATTGGCACGGCCGATTAATCGACTTTGCCGTAGGGGGTCAATTGTTAAGCGCAGCCAGTTGCAGTATAAGTATCAGGCTGCGAAAATCTCTGCTCTTATACTGCGGCTGGTTGGACTTAACAGTTGACGCTCGGTGGTAAAGCGGTGGTATTAGTGTTTCAGTGCGCAGAAGGTACTGAGCTCCAGTCCCAGTATCGGCGGATTAATAATTTACAATTTATGTAAGTTTTTTAGAAAGAAGAAAATGTTAATAACTAAAACAACTAACTAAACCAAACAATCACAAGGTTGAAATGGAAGTAGTAAGGGCTTATTTAATCCTATTTAAGTGGGTTCGCGGAAATGGTTTACTTATCAAATGTGCAAAGGACGACAGTGCAAAAGCTGTGCAGGCTCTTGGTGTAGCTAACTCTTGTGTAAAGCTGTAGCTAACTCTTGTGTAAAGCAAGCAACTTGTCATTTCGAGCTTTACGCACACTGTCAAAAGCATGGCAACCAATGCTCTAATATTTCAAAAGCAAACACTAAGAATGAAAATGGCTTACTACTGTTGGTTTTGGTTTTTTTTTTTTTAACCTGAACTTGTATTATCGCACTTCCCTAGCCCTGAATATATCCCCACCATTTCGCCCAGTTACAATTTTTGCTGCTTATGATTTATGTTTATCGCAGAAAGACAACAAATTATGTGCAATTTTGCAAACACTTAATAAAATTATAAATGGTCTTTGCACCGCCACCAACCCCGGGGGCCAACAACAACTCCTTTTCATTTATCAATGCCAGGCAACCGGTGGGCGGCAAGGGCAAGCGGCGGGCGCCAAGCGGCAGGGCGTAGGCAGTTCAAAGAGCGCCGCATAAATGCTGCAAAATTGTGACACGCGTCAGCCATTTGTATGAGTAATGATTGTTAATAAATCCTGGCAGCCATCTCGCTGCCGCACCTGCCGCAGCAGCGAACAAATTCAGCCCAATTGTGAGTTTTGTACGAATCAATTTATAATCTGCAGTGCGCGGTCGTTGGCGTCGTCACGTGCTGGGCCGCCCATGCAGAGCCTAGACAACACCAGCGCCAACAACAACAACTCCAACTCGTTTGCGGCACTTGTAGTTGGGTTTGTTAACGTCAACGCCGCCGCAGGCAACGAACGCATCGCCCACCATTGTGATTTGGCATTGATTGGCAGCGTACATGCCGATGATGTTGCCGCTCTTCTGGATCCATGTTGTTGCGGTTGATTGTGGCCAGAACCCAGGCGCTGCTTTGAAATTCAAATCAATTGATTCTGGTCCAATGTCATTTGAGGCAAATGGAAATGGCCTGCTTATGTCTTTTGTTCTAGTTCTATGCGGCTCAAAATGATTTATTTGTCGCAATTTTGCCGCTTAGCGATTGGTTCCTCCTCTCCCCGAGCGCCTTGGTGCTCTGGGTGCGGCTCCTGCGACAGCGGCTGGGCCTTATTTATTGACGTTGCTTTAAGAGTATCGATTTGCATAATGCGCACTTAAGCATTTGTTTACGCGTAACAATCAAATTTGAATTCGCATTTTCGTATTTGTATTGCGCCTTTAATTGGATGTTTGGCTGGGTTTTTGTGCCACTGCCGCCCCGCCACGCCCCGCCAGCCCCATTGTCTGTTTGCTATTTGCATGTCAATTTGACTTTTATCTATTCAACGTACTTAAATAGACAAAGTAAGCCATGCTCAAGTTGTTGTACATGGAAATCACAATGGCCAGATTAGCCATAAGTCCAATGGCTGAGAGTGAGTTTAGGAGAACGTGGCGAGTTTTCTTTTGGTACCTGAAGAACGTGAGTTAAATTAATGGTTTTGTTTGTCGCACTGAAATGTTGCGTTTCAAAGGATCGATTTGATTTCAACTTTCCTGTGGTCAAATGAAAAGCACGCAAGTCAAAATAGTGCCCTCTAGGCAGCTGAAGCTGTTTAAGTTTTAGCCCCATGATAAAGGGATTGAAGACTAAACATATTGTCCCATTAGTTCCATTTGGGACTTAAGCTGTGAGCACACGACCGTGATACTGGTATTTTCACCACGGAGCCAAACGAACCGCTTTCCAATTATTTGCCAGAAGTTTTCAGAGAATGGGAAAACCCACATTGAAAGGCGGATTGTTGTCTGATGATAAAAAAAATATATTCAACATTTAGCTTCAATAATAAGTTCGTGTTTTTTGGGGTTCGCGAACCGGACCATGAACCAGGCGCTCTATATTTTTGACTCCGCGAACCTGAACCCGAACCGGACCACTTTTTCGAAAAAATAGGTTCGGTTCACAAAATTAAGTAGTTTGCCCAACGACACACACAAGGAAATACAGCAATTCCTTGTAATCTGACTGCTATCATTCAAGATGTTCTCCAATCCTACGACATTTCTGTAAGTCAGATTTATACTATCACCGATGCTACTCAACCTACAAAATGTGCTAATTTTTACAAACTCTAAGATTTTTGCATTCAGAGTTCTTTAAAAGAGCTCCACCTAAAAACATCTGAATCGAACGTAGCTCAAAATATATATAGGAGAATTCTTGGTACATAGAACTGAATCTATTTACAAAAGGTAGGACAGCACGGGAAACGCGTGGGATAACAACTTAATACGCAGCACAGGTCCTGGGAGTGATCTGTAATCTTGCTGGGGAACAAGCAGCGTGCAAATATTGGTAGGGGATAGTCCCAAGGAGACACATAAGCCAAGTTGATGAGGCGGCCCGAGGGACGCCTTCCATGGTCCCAGAGGTCATAGGGATGTCGTCGGTTAAGTCGTCTTCTGAGCCTGTTTGAGCCAATTCAGAGGCAAGGCTATTGGAATGGGCCACCAGTCGGTCATGATATCTGCTGGTATGCATATTGATTTGGGCGCATAGCATCAAAATATCCAAATCGCTATATAAAGTTGTATGCCTCACATACCAAGGAGCATCCGCGATGCACTGGAGTACTCGGCTTATAGAAGATTCTAGTTTCTTGAGTGTAGTGGAGCATGCCGTACCCCATAGCGGGATCCCACAGGTCCAGGAAGGCATGATAATAGACTTGTAATCAATGATTTTGGATCGCAACGAAAGTCCGCTACGTGACTTGAAAAGACAATCTAGAAATTTTTAACGCGAGTTTTCAAAATTCCACTTTAAATGACTCAACGTCTGATTGCGAAGAAGAGAAGTTTATGAAAGCAAAAGACAACAATAAACAAATGTCAAATATAAAATCTGTAAATGATGTTATAGATTCCTTCGAAAATTTACCAAGAGAATATACATCGAAAAATGTTTTAAAATTTTGGGAAAGGTGAAAAAACAAGGACTTAAAAAATATTACCTTAACTATACTTCCTGTTCCAGCAACTCAGGTATCAGTTGAACGAGCCTGTTACACATTTAAGTCTGTTCTTTCTTATCTTAAAGCTAGTATTGATAAACATCTCCTAGAAGATATCACTTTTAATCACTTAAACCAAGCTGTTCTCAAAAGTTGTGTCAGCTTATGAATTTGATAATCAAAATAACATTATTGTAAAAAAGAATATTATTTTAAAAAATAAGTTGTAATAAATCGAAACTATTCTTTTAGTTCAAGCGAACCAAGGTTCGAACCAAAACCTTGGGTTCACGGGTTCCAGGAACCGGTTCGCGAACCGAACCTCAGACGTTACAACGGGTTCGAATCCCCGGACCAAACCTTCTGCAAAATTTTACAGCTTTGCAGCCTTGTTTTGTATACAATTATATACCCGGAAGGCTCGAAAGTATGTTAATATTTTAATGATTTTAATCCCTTTAGTGATTTAAACTTGCATAAAATGAAGAGAACACACGAAAGGGGAAGAAAGGGCTAATAAATGTATTTCCATTACATTTTGATTTTTATGACGGAAAAAACTATTAAAGGACATTTGTGCATTACATTAAATCCAATCTGAATATGTTTCATATGAGGGCGTTTTTATTCAAGCTTGAACTGGCTGAAGATTAACTTTTGAACCTATTCAAACTCGTTTGAGACCAGCTATAGTTCGGATTTCATCAAATTTGCAGGTCATAGCTTAAACAATTTCTGAGATATGTTCACTTATAATGTAAACCTTCAGACCAATTTTCCAGATCACAGCCTGAATAATTTCTGAGATGTGGACTTAAACGTCATAGCACCAGCCTATACATCAATTTACTAGTTCATAGCTTAAGCAATGTCTGAGATAAGGCTAAGAAACACTTATAAAACGAATCGATACCGAGCCTGATCTAGTAAAATATCCAACTCTATATTACTAATATAGGCAAGATTTCAAGTTCATAACTTAAACTAAGTCTGCGACATAGCTCTGAACCACTTTTTAACCGGTTTAAAAGTGGTCTTAAACCAGTAAAATATCCATCTTCATATTACCAACCTAAAGACCAGATATCAGGTTCTAAGTTCAAATAACTTCTGACATATGGCTCCGAACCACTTTTTAATCGGTTCGATAACGTTTCAGTACCGGTAGTAAAAATGTTCTTCAATTGTTAATTTTTGTTCAGCGAGTCTTGTTCAGTACTTCATTCTCAGTGAGTTGTTCAGTTTATCTTGCTCTGTGAGCTGTTCCTTCTGTCTTGCTCTGTTTCATGATACATTGAATTATCACAAAACGAAGAAGTAAAGATTAATAGACCCAAATTTCGCGATTTTTTGATTATTGATTATGATTTTTACCTATTTACCCGTCTTCGTGTTAATCTAAACTCATATAAGAATTTAGAAAATGTTTAAATTTCTTTAAACCAAATGACCGACACCTCCTATCTACCCGTCTATATTTGCCAACTATTTAATCTTCAATTTTATTATCAGTCTAAACGAATCTTTCAATTTTGTATATATCCGGACATTTTGAACCGATATTGATCTTGAACCGTCAATTTACCCGTCTATATAATATAAAAATTTCGCGACTTTTTAAACCGTTGGATTCAACCATTTAAGCATTTACGATTGCCATGTATCAATTCTTATTAAGAATGATTCCCAAAAATCATAAAATCTTTAGAATTTCGGAAAATCTAAGCGCAAATAATTATCTTGGAAATTTCGCGATTTTCTTGACAGTACGGCCTACACTTTCTATATTTATCCATCTACTATTGCCGTCTTTAAGTCTTCATCATAATCTTTGGTCATTTGAAAAATTGGTAAATTTCGCGATTCTTTTAACCGTTTCATCTACACCTCCTATTTACCCGTCTACATTGCCATCCATCAAATCTTCATAATAATCTCAGGTCATACGAAAAATTGACAAATTTTGGACTGTTCAATCTACGAGTCTTGCTAACCAACGACAGCGCTTTCGTAAATATGTACTCAAATGAAAATATGGCAAATTTTGCGGTTTTCGGTCAATTTCCATCCATCCAACCTTCATAATTTTCTCAGGTTCTTTGAAAATTTAGCTAATTTCCCGATTTCTTGACCATTTGACCTACTCCTCCTTGTTAACCGCTGGTTTACCCTTCTCTATGATAATCTAAACTCAAATGTGAATTTTTGAATTTCGCGATTTCTTGGACCATTTGTTCCACAGCTCCTTTATATACCCGTGTACTCTTGCAGTCTATTAAATCTTCGGAATAATCTTAGGTCTTATGAAAAATTTAGAAATTTCCGAATATTTTAGACCATAAAATACACAAATGAAAATTCGCGCTTTTTGGACCATTATAAGCTTATATGAAAAATGTTCAACTTTCGCGATTTTGTGATCGTTCGGTCTACAACTTCTATTTAACCGTCTATATTTGCCATCTATATATTCTTTATAATAATGAGAATTTTAGCAAATTTCGTAGTTTTTATACATAAAAATAAATTTTACATGTTTTGCATATTTCGCATATTTTTATACCCTTGCAAAGAGTATTATAATGTTTGCCCAGAAGTTTGCAACGCATAGAAATATTCATTTCCGACCCCATAAACTATATATATTCTTGATAGGGGCGACAAGCTGAGTCGATTGAGCTTTGTCCGTCCGTCTGTCTGCCCGTCTGTTTCTACGCAAACTCAGTTTTAAAGCTATCGAGCTGAAATTTTGCACAGAGTCTTCTTTTTACTGCACGCTGCTAATATGTCGGAACCGACCGGACCATCGGTCGAAAAATGAGTCTTACTCAGAAAAACTTTTTTTTCCATATTAGCGTCCTTAAACTCGGCCATTATTAATATTATATGCTTTCAAAAAGATTTGCAAATTTTGGTCAGGATCGGATGACTATATCTTATAGCTGCCATAGGAACCATCGGTCGGAAAATGGGTCTTAGTAAGAAAAACTTTTTTTTTTTCACTGTGAGCGTCCTCAAGCTCAGCTATTATTAATATTATATGCTTTCAAACAGATTTGCAAATTTTGGTCAGGATCGGATGACCATATCTTATGGCTGCCATAGGACCGATCGGTCGGAAAATGGGTCTTAGTGAAAAAACTTTTTTGTTTCCAAGTAAATCGATCTTAAAGTCGGTGATTCTTAATATTCAATGCTTTCAAACTAATTTGGAAAAGTTGATCGACATCGGGTGGCTATATCTTATGGTTGCCATAGGACCGATCGGTCGGAAAATGAGTCTTAGTGAGAAAAACTTTTTTAAATTCGGCGAATGTGAATTTGATATGTTTTCAAAGGGATTCGCGAAATTTGCTCGAAATCAGATGTTTATCTGTCGGAAAATGGGTTTTAGTTAAAAAAATTTTTGATTTTAATGTAAGCGTTCTTAAACTCGGACATTTCAAAAACAGCATTTGCAAGGGTATAAAAACAACGGCACAGACGAAGTTAGCTTGGCCTTCTCGTTATTGTTAATACTTTAGAGGCTACAAAAATTAACTGTTGAAAATGAATTATAATTCAAATGATTTATAGTTCAAAAAATGAACTGAAAAATGAACAAAAAATTAACTATAGTTCAAACACAACGACCTAGTTCATTAGTTCATTTTAACTAGTTCAAAAAAATCGGCTTAACTCTATTTGCTTCAACACAATTTTGCCAAGTTTGATGAAAGCTGCCATATAAACAACTGGGCTGCCGTATGGTCATAGTAGAGGAGATGGCTCCTCTGTGGCTCAGTCAGTTTAGGAAGTCACTCAACTAACATTGTTCAAAGCGGATATTAAATTGATGCATGAAAATAATTTAAGACTTTTTTATGTACATTCTACGAGCTGCCAGGGTATTTAAACTTAGGCCAAGCCAAAGTTAGCTTTACTTTATTTTTTTTTCCTTGAATAATAAGTTAAAGCGTTTCAGAACATTTCGCAAAAGTTTCAGCTTTCTAGCGCAACACTGATGAACAAATTGTACAATTTTCGTCAAAAATAAGATTTCTATCCCATAGTGCAAAAGTATAAAAACGCATTGTGCTAAACCTCAATAGGTAATGCTTTTCCACAAACTTTATGAACTTTATGTTGCAAAAATGTATCATCATACGAAGTGTTGAGAATATAATTGATTTGTCAACTAAAGTTTGCCATTCTAAAAACGTATATCTGTTTTAGCGAGCTGTTTGGATTTTCGTCAAAGTTTCTCAAAATCTTAAAAGCAACGAATTATTGGCGAATCAAATGATTTTTACGAAACCGTTCAGCCAGAGTGGTGCTTTCTCAGGATGTCAAACTGAAATACATATTTGAACTTTTATTAAAAAACTTTCAGTTTACTTTCAATAGGACAAATAGTTATAATTTCACATGTTTTGGGCATGTTTACTCGATTGCTGAGGTGCCCACAGCCTTTGCTCTGAAAGCACAATTTTTTTGTTAACTCGCTGCTTTCGGTAAGAACCATTCTTAATGCATCTCTTTCTTGTTCCTGTTGTTTTCACTTGACAAGTGAAATTCTTCATGTGTATTGGTGTCTCCGTTGTCATAGACAGTTAAAGCATTCATGTTTTAAAAATTCAAACTTACCCAGGCTGACAGTACTTGTGACTTGCAACATGCTTATCTTTTCAACTTAAGCTTGAAAGGTAGCAAAAATTGAATATTTATATTTATGTCCTTTTTGGCTCAATAATTTGGACGATTTTATATGTTAAAGAGAAAAAAACGTTACCTTCAAATCGACTTTAACTCATAAACTGACCTTTAATCCGTATCCGACATATGCCAGTATCAGGAGCCACTGTATTCCGTCATTTCAGTTTTATATACATATAAAAACCATAAAAGAATACAATAGCCATCCATATGAAACATGTCAAGTAACCTCTAGAGCAGCCATCGCAAGGGCAAAGAGGCAACATGACCAGGACACCAACAAACAAAATTATAAAAGCCAAACCCACTTGCCAACGCCAACCAGCCATGGCATCAAACTTCATCAACGAGCCAGCGGCAAAGTTTAAAGTCGCCGCCAGAACAATGTGTCCATATGTCCGTGTGTCCCATGGACAAAAAGGAAGGATATGCGGGAAAGCTGCACACGTACACGTACATGGTTCAAACCCTAATGCCGTGCTGTGCAGTTTTTTGTTTCAATGAAGGAAAAACTGTTGACAGACCAACAATCAACTGGGGAATTTTGTCACTGAAGTGTCATCGCCATCTCGTATCCACCTTGGAAACTTTGTCACAACAACAGACAGTGAAGCTGTGGTGCTCGATGTTCAACAGCAATCACCTTTTGCTCCTCGGATGATGCTTGGCCTCAAGCCTTGAGGTCGGGTAAAACTTTGCTAGTGCAAATATTTTGCCGTTTAGCTGCGTGCCGTGTGTCGACACACTGATTAACTTTGCCAGTTTGCACAGGATACGCCCAGTGCTATCTATAAAAGGCCGGGGGACTGAGCCGCACTTAATTACGTCAGAGATTTGTTACATTTAAAGGCCAAGCCAGTTTCAGTTCCCCTCTTTTTCGATGTCCACTTTTGACTTTTTAATGTGGCTTCTCATTTGTGGTTGGAGCCCCAAAACACGAAAGCATAAAGACATTGGCGAACTGTTATACCTGTTTTTGGAATGAACAGGAGCTGGTGTTGTTGTTGGTCTCGGACTCGTTTAGCATTTCCCCCAACTGCCCTCAGTGTTGTTGTTTTTTCAATATTGTTTCGACTGCTGCTGCTGCTTTGTTGTGTTTTACTGGTACTTTGGTATTTTTGGTTTATTTACTTCAGTTGATTGCTTTGTTTTCATACAATTTTCGCTTTTGTTGTTGTTGCCAATGCAAGTCACAGTTCCGGCCACCACTGGGCACACCAGCTGGGTCCCGGTGGTGCCACCAAGCGGCACAACATGGCCGCAATCATCAACTTCAACTCCAACATCCGCCCACCGTCGCCTCAGTAAGTTGTACTTGAAACAGGTCAGAAACTTTCCACCAAAGTGGTTTGTATTAAGTCAATTAAAAAGTTTATAGTCCTGCTGACTGCCCGACTTTTGATGCGTCCCTGCCTTTCCTCCTCCTCCTCCCGTTGGCTATTGGGTACTCAGCATATTTCACAAATTTTCAACAACAACTGCGGCAGTCGGCATTCATTTAGCTGCCGCTGGAGACGAAGTTGGAGACGGGTCCTGCACAGAGCTTCAATGTGGTTGAACTTCTTTCTGTTGTTGTTGGTGCCCACTGTTTTGAGGTTGTGGGAGGTGGTCATGGGGAAGGCTCTGAGGGGGGGCTGAGTGTGTGTATGTGTGTGTGTGTGTCGAGGCAATAAACCAAATTACGCTTGTTTTCATCAAAAAACTTTGTCCTCGGCAATTATTTATAAAGATTAATTAACACTTCAAATAAATATTGGGTGTTGCCGGGTTTTTAATTGTTTAAATGGTGGCCCAACGTAGGTGCTGGTCGTTAGAAGGACAATAGTTATTTGCTAACTTTTGCAGTTAAATCAGGATTGTACTAATCTGATTTTGTGGAAGTTTTGTTTCGAGTTTACTAAGCTCCAATTAGAACTTTGTTGAACCTGGAACAATGTGACTTTTAAGTTACAATTAAATTTTATAAAATACATCAACTAATTAATTTACTCTTCTTGAAGTTAACAAAACGCCCACTAGAGTTTTGTTGTAGAGGGTGGATGAATATGTACCCGTGATTGATTTGAAAGATAGGAAATGACGGGTCCATCAGTCGGGAAAGAAATGGGATTCAAAAGAAATAATCTTTAAGTACTTTCTGGAAAAATAAAGGATAATTATTGGGGAGGCTGACAGTCAGGTAGAGGACAAATAGAAGTCCGAATTAAGAGAGACCTGGTTAATGTTTCCATATTTAAGAAAACAACGCTGGTACGCTTTAATCAATCTTCGTATACCATTCAATCTATTTTGTGTACTTGCAAAGATTAGATTTTTGGAAATGGATTTATCTAGAGAGTTCAAATATCTACGGATATCTGTTTCTCATTCGCTTTTGCGTATTTTAGCACCAAGTCAGCGTCTTGGTATTAACATTTGTACATATTTGCATTTTCTCTTTTCTTTCAGTACTTCCCAAATTCGATCCATTTATTTCTGGCATTCGACATGCATATAAATATCGCGACACTCTGATGGCCAACTGCAGCTCGGAATGGTCAAGTCCAGCGGCAAAGCTTACTTGGTATATAAACAACAAAACTGTGAGTATGATAACCACCATTGCAAAGTGTGTGAAATAGCGGAAGAAAATTAATATATTGTAAAATAATACAGTTTTTTTTAAAGATTTTTTGTTTTATTTTGAATGATTATTAATTAAGGAATAACTTCTAAATAATAAAAGTTTTCGTTATTACTCTAACATTTTTTTTTAATCAATAAACATTTGACTTACCATTGCACATTAGGTCAAATGACCGTTTTTTCTGTGCAAAAGTGATAAGAATCAAAGTGCCGTTATACTTTTGTTGTTGTGTTTTGGTAGAAAACGCTTCAAAACAAAGACGCGTGAAGTTTTTTTTTTCTAGGAATAGATCACCATTACACAGCTGTGCGTCAAGTCAATTGATGCAAGTTTCTTTAGAAATGTGCTTGCGAGGTTAGTTTTGCTTGATAAACTTTAAGCGCATGTTACTCGAATTGTGTTGCTATTAATTCATTATTGTAAAATGAAAAATGAAGAGACACGTAAGTATTATATATATGTGTTTAATAAAAACTGGTTTATATTTATGTCGCTACATTTGCAAATATCTCTCATCACCTGAAAAGGGTAGAATTAATTTCAAACTTTGACTTTCTCTAAGCCGTCACCAATTTTGACCACATTTGAGCTCTTTCAAATTTAAACAAAAAGATTGAAAATATTTGCAGTTTATTTCAATTTGCGATTTGTTGCGATTTACAAGTAATTCCTCTTTTTTTTAGGTAAAAAAAAGCCATTTGTTTGAAATATGGCGAAAAGAATGCAAAAAAAAAGAAAAATTGAATGCAGTTTTCAAACATGTAATTGACAAAATTGGAATTGATTCAATTTCGGATGAACTGGAGCAAAATATAAATCAAACAATACATTTTTTTTGCGTAAAAGCAGCTCAGAAGCGGGAAAAGTCTCACAGAAAGATAATTGTCTTTATGGACCAAAATCATGCGTTGGTAAATACTGTGCTAAGTTTTGTGGTAGAAAAGATTTCAAAAAAAGGAAGTCCTACCGTTGTTGAACGTCCACGTCTGCCTTTCAGTGCAAAATCTGAATTTGGAAAAAGAAAAGAAGCCGCAGAATTTGCAAATAAAACAACTGATACTGATCTTCTCGTTCGTGCAGCAGCAACATCGGTTCGTAAACAAGGTGATGCCGATTTGGAAAGTATGGAAATCCCAACAAGGCCATCAAAATTTCGTAAGATTTGTAATAAAGATCCTACTTCAAAACAATTTTTCAAAAGTGCAATATAATGCAATACGCAATGAGACAAATTAAGAAACTGCGACATATATCCACACTACAGTTATATTACAGCAGCAAAATTGAAATGCCGACCTCAGTGTATAATAGCAAATGAGACCCTCGCCAAAGTTTCGTTGCAATCTATTTTACTGCATACGGCTGAAAGAATTGTTCTGATGCAAAAAGATGTTTTTCAAGCTGATATGGAAGCGGACCAGACGGATTTCTTACGCTCTGAATTAATATTAAGCTATGGATTTGATAGCAGCACTGATCAAGCTCAATTTAAGCAAATAGTTAACGTGTCAAGTTCGTCAAAAAGGTGTGATGGCTCTCTTTTAGCTACTACAGTTATTCCCTTAAGGTTACTGCTCTTATCGGGAAAGCCAATTTGGAACAATCGCACACCGCAATCTGTAAGATTCTGTCGGCCCATTAAACTGGAGTACATAAAGGAGACAAAAGAAGTAGTTTTAAAGGAAGACCTGGACTTAAAAAAGGAGATTGACGCTTTGGAAAAGATACTTATATCTGTTGGTGATGGAAAATCTGTTGAAGTATCATTCAAATTATTCTTAACACTAATTGATGGAAAAGTTTTGGATGTTATAACTGGAACTAAGCCAAACCAAGCTTGTCCCATTTGTGCTGCTACACCTAAGGTCTTTATGAACACATTTAATTATGAAAGTGAAATAGTGGAAAACTTAAAGTTTGGAATTAGCCCCCATCATTGCTGGATTAGATTCTTTGAATTTGTATTACATTTAGGCTATAAATGCAAATTACAAAAGTGGCAGATACGAGGAGACGATGAGTTGACTATCTTAAAAAAAAAGCGGACATACAAAACGATTTTTGGATAAAGCTCGGACTTCGCGTGGATATGCCCAGAGTAAGTGGCTTCGGTTCCACAAATGACGGAAACACTGCTCGCCGAGCTTTTTCTGAACAAAGATCTTCTGTTGACAAAGATCTTATATTTCGATTCAAAATCATTTTGATTTGTTTATCCTGCCAGTTCAAAATCAATCCAAATCAATTTGAACTATAGCAAAACGATTTCAGGAACTATATTCCTGGTTGCCAATGACTCCTACGGTCCATAAAGTGCTCATACTCATACTCAAAACAAATAATAGAAAATACAGCACTTCCGATGAGTTCTTTTTGGCGAAGAAGCTGCTGAATCGCGACATAAAATATACAAAGCCGATAGATTGCATCACGCACGCAAAAATAACCGCACTAATAACTTGTTGGACGTATTTAATAGGGCTGTCGATACCATAGAAGAATTTCACATTTGCAACCAAGCCGAGGAAATGAATGAAAGTGAAGAAGGCATTTTTGATTTATGTTTACAAAATGAATTAGATTTAAGCGATTAATAAATGCTTTAGAGTAATAAAAATGAATTAATGAATACAATATCTATTATGTTTGCATTAATGGTTGCAAAAGGGTTCATTTTTGGTCGTTAATGGGTTAAATTCCTTTTTTTTAAACATATTTATTCTTACTTTTGAATTTCGTACAGGTTTTAGTTTGAAAGCCATGATTTTGTAGTTGTTATTAATTTCGCACAGATAAAGTGGTCATTTGACCTAAAGTGCATTGCTATTCCGAAATGTTGTGAAAAAATGGTATTGATTTGTATTACATTATAATCAATCTTGACCTTTGAGCCAGCACAAACAAAAACTTTGACTAAATCAAAAACATTATAAGTACATCTGGAAAATCGTATAAAAATAAAATAATAATAATGAAAACATAAAAGAAAATTATTTAGAGTCTGAACTACATTTCAAACTTTTCACCTCTATAACCAAATAAATGTTCTTTTCTAAAAATCGGGAGGGACTTTTGGGCAAAAGCTGAGAAATGAATCGGATGAGTATAAAAGAGCATTCATCAAATCCTGCATAGTGAATTCGCTTTACTCGTAAATTGCGAACATCTTTATTTTTCGCTTTCATTATGCTTATTTATTGGTAACGACGCACAGTGGGGCCCCGGGCCTAAATCTGCGTCAAAAATCAACTTTTTTACTGAAACCATTGACAAAGGAAGTTATCTTTTCCGATGGAGACATATTCCAAACTAACCGATCCGAACTTATTTTAAAATAGTGTACCAAATGTGGGTGATATAGCTTCTCAAAGTGTACCTTTTTTTCAAGTCTGCGAAGAAACGTGCCGGTTTGCAAAAAACACTTACTTTTGAATTGAACTATCGCCAAACTATACCACAGATCATTATCTTTATGGTGTTATAGGAAAATTAGGTTGGTTCTTAATGTTAAACGGTGGTTTACTTTTTTAAGGCCCAATTTCTCAATGTACGGTTAGTCAAACTTACCGGCAGGTTAGCCGAATTTGCGTGTCTCATGCTCTCTTTGGCGAGAATCGAGCGGTAAAGTTAACCGCTGCCTTATGATGGGGTCAAATTTTAACCTGCCGGCAAGTTGCTATAGAATTATCGATATTTTTATCGATCGACAAAGAGCTGTGTCCAAAACTTGTATTGTTTACTTTGTCAATTGCCAAAGCAAAATGTTTATAAATAAACAAATTTCTTACATCCGCGCAATGGAAATGGAAGATTCAGGCGGTAAGACAAGAAGACACAGGCGCGGCGATGTGGAACTTTCTGATCAGCAGAATAGCAGTCGCCGCATTCATGGCAAATGTTTTGACCGCCACGCCGGCATATCCGTAATGGCACCAATGGCAAAGCAGTCAAACTCACTGCCCGCCGTCTGCAAAATCGAATGATCCAACTGGCCAATAGCACCACCAATTTCCTCATGCGATGTGGTATACCGATAGTGATCTAACTGCTGATCTAACTGAAATAATGAAAATATTATCCACACGCACAGCCAGCACCAGGATCGATATTACGGAGCAATGAATAAATAATGCGAGAGAGTACAGGGAGAGTATTTATTATTTTGCTGATCTAGATGAAGTCAACTTTGTTCAACGATTCAGGTTAACAAGTTCAGCATGTCAAATAATTCTTGCTAGGACTAGAGCAAATATCTTCGCTAAGTAGCAAGTAACTTGAGTTGTGATTCAATTTATTATGATTTGCATTGTTAACAGGAATCGTGGATTGTTGTCAGAGAGCAAACTTATGGTGGCCCTGCGCTCTTATGCAAGTGGCTTCTTCCCTATCATTGCGGGCGACTTCTGTTGAGTCAGACTTCCTGCGGCAAACCGTGCATTACTATTGCATTACTGGACATCACAAACAGACACTGACTGATTGATTTTTGCTAAAATTTTAAAAGTCAATTAAATATTTTAAAAAGTTCACAAATCATAAATAAAACCGTACCATCATTATCATTTCCATTTACATTTTCCACTCCTGTGGCTGAGCTTGGGATCATGCCACAAATTTTTTGGAAATAGACAAGACTCCAGCGGTGCTGGTAATGCCGCCACAGTTCGAGAAGTCTCCCGCTTCTTAATTGCGAATTATTTTCGCGATCGTTTTTTTAAATTCTCGTACTAAAGTCGTCAGTCTATCCATGAACTCTGGCAAGGCGGCAAACTGATCTCCAAGCTCAGGCCTTCTGCTTGCCAGGTCTCCACATTCCTCTTTTTGTTCTTCAAAATGCATTTGTTTGACTCAAAAAGTATACAAGCGAATGTTCCTCAGCCGCAGAAAAGTTCTTCGCTCTTGGTCTTTTCGGTGTTTCACATTGATTCATCATCGCAAGCAATTTTATTTAACTATTTTCAAAAATAGTCACCAGCGATAACAATAGTATTAAAAAACAAGAAAGAAAGTCGGTCAAGCCCGACTATAACATACTCTGCACCCTTACACTCGCATTTGCTCAGGAGTCAAACGGCCAGTTAACACCCCGCGCACAACGCGGTGCGCTCTCTAAGTTTCTCTCTCTCTCTCTCTCTTTCTCTCTCGCACTAAGATTGCCTGTGTTGAACGGTTAGGGTATGTTGCTGTGGTTGTTGGTGGGTGGGTGGGTGTTGTTAAGTGGCCGATTTTTGCCCATAACTTGAGTATCGTTCATCCGATCTTTATCATTCCTTCAGCAAATCGATAAATAATTTTTTACAAGGTATCTCTAGAAGGAACGAACGATCTATCTCCAAAACTGTAGGAGATATGACGTTTTTCCCAAAGTGCGGGGGCGCGAGGGGGCGTGGCAAAAATTGAAAATAAACTTGCTCTGCCTGCAAGTATAAGAAATATATGTCCCATACATGTCAAACCTCTATCTCTTACCATCTCTGAGATCTCTTCGTTCATACGGACGGACGGACAGAGGGACAGACGTACAGACGGACATGGCTATATCGACTCGGCTGTTGATGCTGATCAAGAATATATATACTTTATACCGTCGGAAACGATTCCTTCTCCCTGTTACATACTTTTGCACAAACTTAATATACTCTGTGTACCTTTGGTACAGAGTATAAAACGCTTAAGCAAACACAGCTGTTTCGACGACAGTGTCAGGTCACACTTTTGCAGCGATAGCAATTAATCGTTATCGGGTGAACCTGCCGGTAAGTCTCGTTGAGAAAACCAAATTTGACCGGCCGGTACCTAACCGCAACTTTAGAGAAATTGGGCCTGAATTGCGCCGTTTGAAAAATACTCCATATTTTACCCATTTTTCAACTTTAGTAGACTCATTCTAAAAGAGTATCAAAAAGTGAAGGAATTTATTTTGTAGACAGCTGGAGTAGTCAATTCTCTACCTAGTGTATTAAACTCGACTGCCCTAGTCTGCCCGCTCGGAATTAACGTCAAAAAAACTGACTTGATCTCGAAAAAAAAATTGCGCGTTGCTGTGGAAGAAGAAGATCGCAAAATTCGGCTCATCTTTTCGGCCTGTTTTTTTTAAAGAAAAACTGCTAATAATTAATATAAATTAATTTCGAAAATATAAATTTTATTTTTCTTTTGCTTACTTCGCCCACTTTCAACAATTTAATATGGATCTATATGCATTTAATGAAATATTTTAATCCTGATAAAAGCAATTTTCAATATTTTCAAATAAAGCAAGCATTTTAGGCGAAAACATTGATTTTAAGTCCGGAATGGGTCTTCAATTGATGATATTTTAGGATCCGATAAAGCTCATAACACACACACGTTATAGTGCAGTTCAAAATGTGTAGAAAATTCAGGTATAGGTTCAACTTCTTTCTTTTATTGAATAAAAATTTAAATAAACTTTGTTTTTATACCCTTGTAGAGGGTATATTAAAATTGTCCAGATATTTGTAACGCATAGAAGGAAGCATCTCCGATCACACAAAGTATATATATTTTTGATCAGCATGATGAGCTAAGTTGATATAGCCATGTCCGTCTGTCTGTCCGTCTGTTTCTAAGCTATCTCCTCCGTCAGTTTAACCAACCTAATCAAACTTTGCGCGAAGTCTTTTGTTACAAAGACGCTGCACATTTATCGGAACCGGTCGGATCTGATGACTATAGCATATAGCTGCCATAGAAAATCTTTTTTGTTTTCAATGGTAGCGACTTTTTACTTTTCAGTTATGGATATTATCACAATTTCCACACAATTTTGGGAAGTTTGGTAAAAATCTGTAGAATATATCGTACGGCTGCCATATAACAAACTGGCAAGCAAATGGTTTTAGTTACGAGGTTTTAATGTGTAACTAACTTTATTGAATATCGCTTAAGCTAACAATTATTGTTCGATTGTAAAGCGCGATGCTGCCGCCAGCCGCCTTGGCGGGAACCCAGCGAAAAACTGAGCGCCAGGGATGGCGCGTGTCTTGTCGTTCTGCTATCGCGTTAGGGATGGTGCTCGAAGAATGGTGTGACCAGAGGTGGCCAGGGCTGCCACATGGTCAAAGTAATGGCGCCATCTATTGCTGAGTTTGGGAATATAACTCAGCTAAGAATGTTCGACGAAAATAATTAAAAACCGTAGTTTAATAAATTATACAACCTACAAGGGTACATAAACTTCGGTCGGACCGAAGTTAGCTATCCTTTATTTTTTCTACATAGTAATTATGTCCACCTGATGCTTAATCTGTTCTCAGTCTTCCTAAGTCACCTTGAGTTTCCAAGACATTTCTGGCGACAATTTAAATAATGTGGTCAAAGATGTAAATTTTGGTACAAGCATCGGATAGGCACATTCGAATATAAATAGTTGGAGAACAATGAGCAGAAAATAAAAAAAAAATTCGATTAAGATTTGGCCGTTCAAGATAAATGAAGCGAAACTCAAGAATTTTAAAAAACTCAATAAATTTAAATCAATAAAAGATGTTCAGTCCAAGTGTTCTACGTAAATAAACTTATTCCATGCCCACCTATTCCTTGAACTGAGTAATTCGGGCAAAAAGAAAACCTCTAAAAATTTACTTGAAAGTCACTAATTGGAAAGTTGTTTCCCACGTTTTTACTTTTGCACTCTTTTTGAATTTCGGTGGTAAAAAAGTCTTGTCCCGCACTCTAGTTGCAACTCACGCTAATGTCGCTAAGGACAAATCGCAAATCCATACGGCATAAGTGCGACCTCATTTAATATTTGGGGCTTGTGAACGACATGTTGCAGACAGGCCGCGGGCAGTCGTCGCTTTGGCGGCCACCAAGTCAACCCAAATGTTGACACTGAACTCTGGGTCAGCAGTCACGCCCGTATGTGGTCTGCTCAACGTTGGACTTTAACACTGTTTTAACTTTCCCCTATTGTCTCTTTCCTCCAGGCCCCGTTGCACAGTGTACAACCTCAAATCAATGAAATCACACGCAACATCGAGGGCTTTCCGCTGTTCGCTAGCAGCCTGCAGTTGCGCATCCACATTGACGACCAGCGATTCATTAGCAAGAGTGAAATGTTAGAGCTGCGCTGCACTTCGGACGTTATGGGACTGGCAAATGTGCGGCGAGAGAGTCGGGTGCGTACCACAATTTTGGCACTCAAGGATGCCGGCTACAATCAGCGGCTCACGGAGAACGGCTCCTGTGGCAGGGCAGGTGAGTGGAAGCAAGCGTGTAATACTCGTTCCATTTCTAGATTTTCTATGACAATCTTCTTTATAGCTACATTTGGTACCTGGCTGCTGGGCCTCATATCCTTGCTGCATTGGCACTGCCCTCAGAGTTAATGGCTGGCACCGCTGAACGCTATAAAGGTATCATAAAGTTTTACCATTCACATCTAACCCCCCACCCCAGACAGTTGACAAATCAATTGGGGCTATTCGCACCGCACTTCAAGCCGAACTAAAAGTTAACAAGTCAAGGCGACGGTTGAATTTGTATATAGTCCAAATGGAATTAGTTTAGGCACTCAAAAATTATGCAAGAGTCTCATAAATTCCCAATGAATGTAATGCAAAATTGATGTGTAAACAGGAAAAAAAAAGCAAGTAGAGCAAATAAAACTAACTAAAATTAAATTGGATGGAAAAGTGAAGCTGGCGAATTTCAAACGTACATTTAATATCAACAGAATTTACACATAAATGTTTGCACACAGAAAAGAAACACACACAATCAATGGCAAGTAAATTTTATTATTGTATGTGAATTGTTAATGTATTAAATGATGTATGAGAAATAAATAAATACCAAAAACCCAAGGTGCAAATAATCATGTGTCTACTAAGCACGAAATGGCAGTGAGGAAAATAGTAAGAAAAACCAATTGGGTAAGTTACATTTTGGCACTATACTATATATTTAAGGAAGTGATCAATTTTTGAAAATATGGTTATGTGCCCATAAATAAGATGAACAAGTAAGAACGCTGCAGTCGCGTGTCCCGATTACAAAATACACAGCACCATGTGATCATTGTGAGTGTACTCATTTACGTGTTTCCAAAAGTAATTAGGCGATTTTGCCCAATGTCAGACTTCCTGAAATAGAAAATATATTTAACGAAGCGGTTACAGAAAAGCTAAAACAAAAAGTGTTAAGACTTCAGTAAGAAAAGACGGCCGAACAATTACAGAACGAAAAATTAAATTGCATTTGCAGAACGACTTTGGTAAAAAGACTTGGTCGGAAGGAATGTTTACAAGAGGAAAAAAGAGTTAAAAGATGGGCGAGACCGAGCCGAAGAAGTCAAATTCGAGATTTTCCCTTTTGAAAACCATCAATTAACCATTGGGGACCTCGTTGATGATGTTGACTCTTCTAAATGGAATTTTGGGCCTCTGACTATTCAACCTTGTAAAGAGAAGATTTATGTGAGTCGAAGATAGTCAGTGTTACAAAAAAAAAAAATTTGCACATACATATTGTTGGGCCTGCCGAGTATAGCATTTCCTCATACTTGGTTTTTTCCAAACACCGCCCCCGCTTTTGCTTTTTTACCTCAATTAAATTGATATAACTCGCGCATGGACCGTCTGATACTTTATAACCTTGTCAATTCCGAAAGCGACGAGAGCAATCTAATATATTATAATTAATCTTATAATCTAAACAATTGCGTTGATATTCTTTTTGGCTGCGTGCTTAGAGTTTGACAACATTAAACCAAATGAGGTAGCCAACTTAACGGCTAAACCAAACAAAATAAATTTGTATTTTTAAGCTACTTTTTAAAAACTATAAATGACCTTAATACCGACAAAAACAGTGAGCGAGTTTTAATTGGAGTTACTTTTCCAAATATTCAAAAGATTCGACTTCTCACGAGAAGACATTCAATCCCTTTTAATGATAACGCCAGAAAAACTATTTTCAAGTGAACAAAGGATGCTGTGCAATATCTTAGCCATTTCGACTACCCTTATGAGCTATGTAGAGAGCTTTGTTCAAATACAGTTTTTTAAGTATAACCTACACAGAGAAACCAAAATTGGCTGCACGGCGCGTGTAGAAACGTCAAAGCTAAACGAAACGTGTTGCGCCCTGCTAAATTGCACAGCCAAAATGTAGAATTCAGAAAGCTACAAGCCACGTGTAGGATTTCAATATCTAAACGCGGCGTGCAGAAAAGCTACACAAACGTTATGGGTTGAAAATCCCGGTCAAAACGTGTAGAAATCCCACATTTTCGTGTAGCTTTTGCACATAATTTTTTCTGTTTAAGAAATTATTGATTGAATTATTTACTTCTATTATTACTCAATGAAAAACATTTTGATCTCTAATAAGACAAGATTAAGTATAAGTAATTGATGGGACATTATGTTTAGATATCAAAAAATAAATTGGGCTATATTTTATATGTTTTGATTATACAAATTAATTTTGTTATGTTTATTTTTCAGGTATTATAAATTAAATGATTAAAAACAATAATTCCCTGTACTTTTTTGACAAAATGTAGTTCAGGATCTTTTTTGATTGAACTGGAGCTTTTTATAGCCTTGTAGAGCGTATATTAAAATTGTCCAGATGTGTGTAACGCATAGAAGGAAGCATCTCCAATCACATAAGGTAAATATAATATATTCTTGAACAGATCAAAAAAATTTTTTTGTGTTCAATTCAGACGTGTCCAAACGTCGTATTTGTAAGTTTTCGATACTTTTACATAAGTTACAAAGTTTGATGCAAATCGGTCAACTATATAGTATAGCTTCCATACAAAATATAGTTTTGAAGTTTAAATGATCGAAGTTGATGGTGATCAAATTGAAGCCGTATGTATTATGTATGTATTATCTGTTCTCCATGAATATCGAACCGAGTGAAAATGTGAAACATGCACGTGAGACTAAAATCTGGATGTTAGGATGTAGTTCGTTCAGATATCGATGGCTGAAAGCAACGATGCCTTAAGTGCTCATTGCGATGTGCTCTATAATATAAATCCCCAAGAAGAAAGTACACAATATGTGTGAATTTGAATGTTTTGACAAATGTGTTGGTTTTAGCGACCTGATATTTATAAATCCAAATGTTTGGTTACGCCGGCTCAAGGTCATCCGTCCCATCCTAATGAATTAAAAACGGTGGGGCTTAAATATGTTTCCCAATTCATTTCGGGCCCTCATCGGGGTCCGTCTTCAGGGGGCTAACAAACAACATTGATACAATTAACAAGCTTTTTATACCCTTGCAAAGGGTATTATAATTTTGCCCAGAAGTTTGCAACGCATAGAAATATTCATTTCCGACCCCATAAACTATATATATTCTTGATCAGGGCGACGAGCTGAGTCGATTGAGCTTTGTCCGTCCGTCTGTCTGTCCGTCTGTCTGTCCGTCTGTTTCTACGCAAACTAGTCGCTCAGTTTTAAAGCTATCGAGATGAAATTTTGCACAGAGTCTTCTTTTTACTGCACGCTACTAATATGTCGGAACCGACCGGATCGGATGACTATATCTTATAGCTGCCATAGGAACCATCGGTGAAAAAATGGGTCTTAGTGAGAAAAATTTTTTGTTCTTAATTTTAGCGTTCCCAAACGCTGTCATTATTAATATTATAAGCTTTCAAACAGATTTGCAATTTTTGGTCAAAATCGGATGACCATATCTTATAGCTGCCATTAAACCGATCGGTCGGAAAATGGGTCTTACTGAGAAAAACTTTTTTGGTTTCAATGTTAGCGTCCTCAAACTCGTCCCTTATTAATATTATATGCTTTCAAACAGATTCAAACTTTGATCAAAATCGGATGACTATATCTTATAGCTGCCATAGGACCGATCGGTCGGAAAATGGGTCTTAGTGAAAAAAACTTTTTTTGTTTTCAAGTAAATCGTTCTCAAGGTTGGTGATTATTAATATTAAACGCTTTCAAACTAATTTGAAAAATTTGGTCGAAATCAGATGACTATATCTACAGGCTGCCATAGGACTTATCGGTCGGAAAATGAGTGAGAAAAACTTTTTTGTTTTCAATTTTATCGTTCTTAAACTTGGCGATTGTTAATTTGATATGTTTTCAAAAAGATTCGCGAAATTTGGTCGAAATCAGATGTTCATCTGACGGAAAATCGATTTTAGTTTCAAAAGTTTTTGATTTTTATCCAAGCGTTCATAAACTCTGTCATTTCAAAAACAGCTTTTGCAAGGGTATAAAAACTTCGGCACAGACGAAGTTAGCTTGGCCTTCTCGTTTTTTTGATTGTTGAGCCAACATTAAGTACATTTACATACTACATTGCAGGCAGATCAAGTTAATTTTTCATTTTTGCCACGGTCACTCCCTGCAATTTGGATCTCCCGCAGTTATGAAGACAGACGGTTCGCACCTCTTAGAGATATTTAGTAATCAGGATTATTAGTCGAGTTATACACCCAAAGAAACGTAGCACGAATTGGCGAGCCTGAATTCGGATTCCATTTAAATTTTTTCCTCTTGATTTTTTTAAGACGAAAACTGCTCGAATTTGTGAAGATAATTGATCTCGACTTTGCACTTTCATGCGTTATTGACGAAAAATCTATTTATGGATTGTATAAAATATAGACAATGTTTTTGTCTAATAAGACAAAAAATACATATAAAACGTTTCTAAGCAAATGTCATGTACACTCGACCACCGCCCTTGTAGCTTGTTGAGTGGCAAAATGCAAACTGTTCTCATTCTTAAGTATGATTTTGACGCAATGTTTTGCTGATGGCTGATAGTCGAGTGAGCTAAGGCGTCGTCCGTGTGTGTGTTCACACTTCGTGGTCCCTAGCTCAAATCCCAGTAAAAGTAAGCAATAAAAAAAAATGTTTAATAGTATCTTAAAATTAATTACAGCTTAGAAAAAAGTAGGTGGTGCTGTGTGTGTTTGGTCGGTCGTGTCTAATCTCCCATATCAGGATAGAATATTCTACTTAAATCCTCCTAGAACCATTTCTATGCTTGAAATCGCCATTTTTTTTGCTTTTAACTAAAAAGATCTATGTTTGATATGAAGCCGACTTAATTTAAAACCAATTTTCTCTTGGATCCAAGAAGTTTCCAGTTTACCGTAATTTTGACATCAAAACTGTTTGATATCAAGCCCTACCGGATTGGTTTTTTCTCTGAGTGTAGGGAAAACATACAATTATGATGGGAAGCACCGGCCGCAACGGCGCACATTGACCGGTTTGGCCGATTCAGCGTTGCAAAAATCAAAAATTGATGGTCGATTTTTTTGACCGAATAAATTTAATTTAATAAAGGGAACTCCAACTAGCCCAAAAAATTTTGGTTTATTGAATTTGGTCAATTATTTTGGTTTCTACAGTGGTTCAAAGTTGAACAATTTTGATTGTTTTGGGTTTCAAATGTCACGTTTGAAAACCAATAAAAACCTAACGGATATTCCGATTGGAATCGGATTTTTTGTTTTTTAAAGATGCATCAATTCTAAAGAAAAATGAATTTAAAAAATAAAATTTTTTGTGTAAATTAGTTGAGTTACTGGCGTTTTCCTGAAGTACTACATGTGTACCATATTTTCCAACTTTGACGCACTGTAAAAAATGCATCCACGCTGGCTCACGCTTCTAGAGTGAAAATTTTTATGAAATACATTTTTCTAAACAAAATATAGCGAGAGCGTAAGTTAAAGTCGGCTCTAACCGACTTCGATATACCCGTTACTCACGAAAACAAATGTTTAATAGCATTCCTGTATGCCTGAGGTGGGACAGCCGAAAAGTATGCAACATTTTTTAGCTCGGCTATTTTTCATCCAATCTTGATGAAAATTTAAGGGCTTATAGATCAAAAATTGTGGGAGTTATTCAACATTTTTTATTGTGGGGGCGGGGGTGGGCGTGGCAAAAATTTGAAATAAACATGATCTGCGTGCAGACAATAGGAGTCTACATTTCAAAATTGGTTGCTCTAGCTCTTCTAGTCTCTGAGATATAGGTGTTCATACAGACAGACGGACAGACGGACGAACGGACATGGCTATATCGACTCGGATGTTGATGCTGATGAAGAATATATATACTTTATATGGTCGGAAATGATTCCTTCTGCCTGTTACATACACTTGCACAACTTTAGTATACCCTTTTACTCTATAAGTAACGGGTATAAAAAATATAGGCTTGCGCTTTTTTGCCTCTTACGAGTATGAGCGACTTGAACATATCAATATGCATGATTAATCTATGTTATGAAATGAAAGCAACTTTCTTTGTGCACGGGATTCGGGCCGGTTTCGCGTGGCACAGATCGTAACTTTTGAACGCAAAGAGATATTTGAAAAATTCCAAGAGGAAGGTGATAGAGAATTTCAGTAGCTTTAAAACGAGATTTAGGATATCATCGCAGGTCAATAGGGTGACTCAGGATCGGCTGCCAAAGTGCAAAGATTAATACACTGAAAATGTTGTTAGAAATAGGCAAAATATTACAACTTTTTTGAAAACGATATATTAATAATAAAAATGTAGTTGTAAAACTAAGTGTATACCGTACCCAGATCAAATTTGTTTCAATTTTGGCAATTGTTCCTCCTTTGTTTTGCTTTTGATTTTGCCACCTTTCCCATCAATAAAATCTTCAACCACGTTAAGAGATGCAAATACAGTTTCAGAACTTAAAGAATTGCTTTTCATTTGTACAAAAGTGCGTAATATTTCAACTGCTTAAGTTTGCTGAAAAGAAGGTGCCTCCTTGATGGTTGCAGCAAAGTCTTCTTCATCCTCATCTGAATCAGCACTCTCGCCTCATAATATTGTTTCAAAAATGCCGTGCCGAATTTTAGAACTTAACCAACCATCCCACCCTCGCCTCATACTCCAAGTGTCTCAACGCTTTGGCGAATTCTTTAGCCTTCTCTCTCACGAAGATTTCTTCTTCTCGACCTAGAGCCAGCTAACATCTACATTCTAATAATTAGAAAGGTCGCTAACCAACAATTATGAAGATTTCTTTTGCGTATTGCTATTGTCCATTTCAGCATGGCATCAACATCTTCGTAAACACAGGTGCGAGTTCGTTTTGCTTTTAGAGCTGAATTTTTCAGCATGTGACTTTTTTAAAAACTCTGTTTTGATTTTTAAAATTGTTCATAGAAACAGTCCTTGCAACAGCAAGGAAAACCAAACAGCGCAGCAATTTCTTTTCTCTATTGATTGCCCTTTTCAACTTTACAGATTATTGAAAGCAACTACGCTTTAACATTTTGTTTCCTATCAGTATATACGTCAACTGCAAACTGAGAACTGATGCACACATTACTGACATTACTGACTGAAGTCTTCACATTTATTCGGGACTTCCCCTTAATACATTTTGTTTTCGTTTGTTTGGTAAGAAAAAACAATAAAAAAAGTATTTTTTAAAAACTCGTTATAGGGAGATCGAAAACCCATTCAGCATTCTAGTTTCGGGCGTAGAAAAAAATCATAACAATTCTTTATTACAAATATTTGCTATTAGGAATTTCTTTATAAGGAGAGTAAAACATACTGAAAATTGTTAGAAAAGGTCGGAATCGGGACGTGTCGGGATTAACTGCGGTCATCCCGACCGCACGACGAGAAGGGAACGAATTTTTCTTCCAGCGCCAATCTCTATTTAAGACATCATATCGTAGCCTATCCTAATTCGTGCTCCTACCCTTGGCCAGTCACAAACCTTGTACTCCGCTTATGGCTTCCATTTCCTTTGCCATTCTCTTCAATTCGATTATTTAAGATTTAGCAAACAGATAAATAAGTAAAACACAAAATTAAAGGAAATTCCAAACAAATTCGATTTAACACACCACAGATAAAAAAGAAAAACAAGCACTTTTCTGCTCAAGTTCTCTTCTCACTTCTAAAAAAATATTCAACGCATTATGGCAAATCCGTCTAAAATATGCAGCGGCCAATGGCCGCAGGTATAATGCCAGCAAAAAAAAAACAACAACATCTCACATTAGGACAAGCGTCTCCCAAAATTATGCATAAACTGGCCTCCGGCTGGGCATTGATGGTACAACAACAAAGGAGCAAACAAAGATAAATTCTCTGTCTGTCGGTGGATCCACCATTGCTCCGGTGCCTGTCAAAGTGCCGCGGGCCCATTAAATGACGGAAGTAAATAAGCTTGACAAATTTCCACTCATCATTTTTGCATTAATTCTGGCTCCTTTAACGCACCCACAAACAAAAAATGTCCTTTGATTAATCAAAAAATTTACCACCGTCCTGGGCAATGGAGGGACAAAGACAACACACAACAAATTGCCCAAAGACCGCGCCGGCAGCGTTTCCAGGCGCCAAGCCAACACATGGAATACGGTACTCTGTTCCTTTGTTGGCCAGCGGCGTCATCCAAGTCCCCAACTTCTTTCTAAAGCATTAAAAAAAAAAACAACAAGATTTCACAGATTTTTGCACGCGATTTGTCAAGCTGACATTTCCGCCGCTGCCGCCCAGACGACGTCGCAATGGCCGGGAATTGGATTTGAGTTTTTGTTGCCACAAACGCCAACTTCCAAACGAGAACCAGCGGCAGAACAAGTTGATTTAGTAAGTCACGTGGACGCGAAACTGTAAATTGGCTCATCCTGGTCCCGACACCAAGTGTCGCTTTGGTTGTGCCACTTTTTTCCGGCAGGTATTTTCTGAAGCCAAATATTTTTACACCCAATTTTCGGCAACAAACGCCAAATTGACCGCAGGCTTTTACAAAAGGCCAGGGTTTGTGAGTGGGAAGAGGACAATTTGGGACGATATAAGATAAGGAAAGTGTATTTCATACAAACAATACTGTGCAGCTAAACTACGGAAATAACATATGCAAAATATACCACACATGGGCACAGTTTTGATAAAATGTCGTATAAATATTGTAATTTTCTTTCACATAAATCTAAAACATTTGAGATACCGGCATGAGATAGTTTATGATCCAGTTTTTACCGTCTGCGAACCTTTATAGTTTAAACTGTTTCTGAACTAAATGGCTTACTACTTGGTTTAATATGTGTAACTAACTTTATTGAATACTACTTAAATGCTAACAATTATTGTTTGATTGTACAGCGCGATGCGGGCGCCAACCGCGCGGAAGCCAAGCCAACCAGAAACTAACTCGCTGACGCGTTGAAGCTAGAAATGGACAACCACGCTATCACGTGATTACGATAATTAGTGTGGCCAGGGCAGTAGAGCAGGGAAAACATCGATGTTCGCCACCATCGATGTTTCCGATGTTTGACAGACATCGATGTCTTCGATGATTAAAAAAAAATATCGATTTAAAACATCGATGTTTCTGATAGTAATACTACATATAAGTTAAAAATAATATTTGTATATTTTTTTATGCGCTGTTCCACCTACTTTCAGCGACCTGCGACTGTTTAAGCTTTGCATTAGCTATTGCGCTTGTCTTGAAGTAAGCGACAATGCGCTTGCACTTGGTCAAAATGCCTTTAAGACATGACCATTTTTAAAGCATCCTGTACGAGTAAGTCAAACGAGTGGGAAAAGCGTGGTAAGTGATCAAACTTTAGTAACTCACATGCTTTCTTCATAGTTGCGTCATTATCAGTTACAACTGTTACAACTTTCTCGTGACAATATACTTAGCAGAGTTTCTGATCTGTTGATTGCCGTATGATTTGTGAATGTTAAAAATTTCTGCGTAGACAGAATCACCGACTGTAATTGAAAATTGTTATTTATAAAATGGCAAGTAACTGTAATATACCCTTCTGTGTCCCAGGACGTCCAACAATCCGTGGTTAGCCGACATAACCTATATTATTCAAAATTGTCATCATGTGGGCTTATTTCTCCATATTTTCGATCCAGACTAGGCAAATCCAACACCACCACAAGCTCTCTTATTTATTTCTATTTAATTGAAAACATTTATAAAAGAATTACAAATTGTAAGAAGTTCTCTTACAATTTCCTCGCTTCCTCTGTCGACGCTTTTAGAGATGGTAGAAAAGTAAAAACATCGATGTTTGCCACTTCTTCCAAACATCGATACATCGCTAAAAACATCGATGTTTTGCCCTGCCCTACAGGGCAGCTACAGTACTCCTCCTCCAGAGACCTTGTGGGAATGAATGATTTTAGAAACTTGTGGTATGTCTGGGATGAATGTCCGGCGGTGATCATCTACAGGATTTCTACAAGCCAACTACACTTGTAGTTGAGTCGACGAACTGTTTTTGATGACTGTGGAAACTGATAAATCCGTAGTACTGAGCATGTGCACAGAGTACAGATTGGCGAAGTTGCGTCGATGGTAACCTCGCGTTGAGGCTGTTGCTTCGAGTCGGGGACGATAAGCCAGTTCGCCCAAGGTTGCGTCGCGTCGAGGATTTTCGTTTGCCACACATTGTGGACTTTCGATTGCCACTCGTTGTGGACTTCGATTACCACGCGTAGGTAGGTAGACTCAAGCTGGCATCAATTGCCAAACAAAGAGCGTCTCGAGTTGTTGCAGGTTGCTTGTTGTCTATCAGGTATGGGGATCGTTGTGCATGAACATCGGCGATGATGAACGATGTGATGAAGATCCATATTCAGCTGCGCGATGAACTTCCATAAGTATGAACGATCGTCTGGCAGGCTGCGTACAAAGGAAATCCGCGGAATTGGTGAATGTTCAACCAACGTGCCATCGAATACATGCACGTGCAGGGTCAGCTGCATACAATGTAAGATCTGACAAATTGGTACGATGTTGAAACAACGTGAAATCGGTTACATGTAAGTGCAGAGTCGCCTGCGTGCAGTGTGATATCGGGATTGGGCGTATGTAAATATCAGGCGTGAGCAGCGGTTGGTCGACAGCAGAGATCTGCACGAGTGCACTGCCACTGCAAGTGTACTGCCTTCGTACTTGATATTTTTCATACTCGAGTGCCTCAAATGACTGCAAAAAATGTATGCAGTGTTTAAAACACTCATGGCATATTTGTGCTTCGGGTACTGAGTGCTTCCACAAGCAGAGAGCAGGTGTTGGTTGAATCACCCCAAAAATTTTTGATCCCGCCTCGGACCATCTAATAGAAAAAGTTTTTTCTTTCTTTAGAAAAAAGCTTTTACACACCCGGTCACCTTCACCAGCTACTGGCGTCAGCTGTGAAGTAACTAGCCGTTCGGATTCGGCGTTAAACTGTAGGTCCCTTTCTCTTGTGCGAAAAATTATAATACACACGCCAAGAGCTTGAGAGAAGCTTGGCCCTGGCCCTCCTGGAAGTGCTGTTTGAGCCAATTTTAAATTTTTTACTGTGTATAAGGACACTTCCATTGAAAACAAAAAGTTTTTCTCACTAGAACTACTTTATCGACCGATCGTTCCTATGGCAGTTATATGCTATATTCGTCCGATTTGGATCAAACTTGGGGAAATTGTGTGGAAGCATATAATATTAATCAGTAGTTTAGGACCGATAGCATTGAAAACCAAAAAGTTTTTCTAACTAAGACTTATTTTCAGACATATCTTTTGTTTGCTATACTATATAGTTGTCCGATTTTCATCAAACTTGGTGGAATTATGTAAACGTATAGAAAACTTATAAAAACGAGGTTTGGAGACGTTTGCATAGAAAACATGAAGTTTTTCCATGCCACATAACGTCGAAATTTTTATTATTTAGAGCTTAAAGTTGCAAAAATGGCTTTTTTACCCTTTCTATACGCTTTTTATGGGAATCCTAGTCTTTTAGTTTGACTTTTTTTATATTATCGCAAATAACTATTTCTTAACATTGAAATAAACTATTCCAAAGAATAGTACGATTATATTTAGCGAAGGTACTCAATAACTTAATAAAAATAACAAACATAGAGAATATTACCTTTGGTACAGAGTATAAAATCGAAAATTATACTTATTCTTGATCAGCATCAACAGCTGTATTGATATAGCCATGCCCGTTTGTCTGTCCGTCTTTAGAGATCGAGGTTTGACATGTGTTGGACATAAACTTCTTATGCTTTCGAGTTATTTCATTAAACTTTTGCCACGACCCTACCGCGCCCGCAATTTGTAAAAAGTAATATCTCCTACAGATTTGTCGATAGATGGATTATCAGGATAATTTATCGATCCGCCAAGGATTGGTTAAGTTCAGTTGAACGATAGTCAAGTTATGTCCAAAATAAGCAGCAGCTTGCAACTGCTACTGCAGCGGAAAATACGTACTGAGCATACATTTTCGAAGGTACAAGGTATATTACAGTCGGGTTTGACCGACTTTCATTCTTGTTTTGTTTTTTTTTTTTGTATATTTCCACCAAAAGGTCCACCAAGACCAAAAAATTAAACGTGTCTTAAAACACTATGTTTTATCAAATTTTCAAGGGGAACAATCAAATTGAACTAATATAAGCCAATCTTACATTTAATCATAACCCACTCCGAAATATTCGGTTTCACGGCTGCGCTAGAGCGAATTTTCTAATAAAAGTGCCTATAGATGCACTTCCTTTGGCTATCTAAAATCTTTCTGTGGGTACAAAGGGTTATTAAAGAATGCATAAGAAACTGTGTGATTGCAATTAATCGTAAGTTTTTGCTTCGCATTATACAGAAACCGCATAAATAAAATGATGGAAAAAAGAGACGCGTTCGCAATGCCACGTATCGAATCATATTTTATTTTGAAATAAAAAAAATAATGAACATTTTTCGATCAAAAAAATTCTAATATACAGTTAAATTATTCAACAACATTTTAATGTTAGTCGCACTAAATGGTTTTGGCAGATCCTGCTGAGTTTTGCTGATTGATTGATGGCCAAAAACACCACTTCCAGTTTTTGTCGCGTGAGAATCGCTCTTTGATTGGCTTTATCTTGAAACCAGCACTAGGTGCTTTACAAGTGCTATAAGTTAAAGTAACAAAAGGAAAAAAAATTATTTTAGTTTGACTTCTATTCCACTGTAAATGCGTACGACTGTCGCGTTCGACATCATGGAAATACCCATATGTGATATTCACTTAACAGCTCACTCATCAGCTCTTGTTTTCAAAATATGACGGAAATCGGAGTTGTACCACTTTTTTCCTTCTGAAATATTAAAAGGCCACACTAATCATTCATTTCTGAATTAATAAGCTCCTTGCGACAAATCACATATCAAAAAATCAAAAGCAACATATAAGTAGAACAGAAAGTGTCTCAAGACAGACTATTCCCCATGTTAAGGCCTTTTTCCAGAACGCACGAAAATAAATTTTTATGTTGAACTTCATATAAAAAAAACAGCTTCGAACAGCCGATGAGCCATTTATTTAGTCTCATTTATTTTGTTGATTTCCAGAAGGGAAACTAAATAATCATAGCGTTGCCACATCAATGGCTTGTGTGAAGCACAGCTGATTTGGTGAACCAAATTAAAAATAAGAAATAAATAACTTGCAGCACATTTTTCCGGACAACATCGAACAAATTGAAGGCAAAAGCGAGATGCAAGAAAAATGTACAAAAAATAATAAATATATTAGCACATAGATTAGCCTTTTTTTAAAATTAATTTTCCATATTTCTTAATTTAAGTGCCTCAAGACTTTCTCTACCAAGGATCACGAAGTCGCGCACACTTGTGGTAGTACATCATATGGCTTTGAAAGCTGTGAGATGATTTTAAAATTGTTTGAACTTTAATTTGATAAAAAAAATTTAATTCAAGCGGCTGACAAATCAGTATGACCCCACCGTTTGACTGCCGTTTTTGGTATTTTTTAGGGTTTTTTCAGACTTTATGGTCCCACTATAGCTTACAATCCACTTAACATAAATAACTTGCAATTTCGTGACATACATTTTTATTTGTTCTGGAAATAGGCCTTTAATGGTAATTATCTCAAAATGAATCATCCTTTCTAAGCTGGTGTGGTTTTTTTTTTTTGGATTGGAACAACCATAACTAGTGTCCAGCCTATGTCTGATATGTGCTTTGTTGCAATGGACTCATAAATCCACAAATTTAGCAGAAGGGTTGGTGGTGATTCTAGATTTTCGTGTGCTGAACACGATTCGGTTTCGGAAATTAATTGGAAAGAGTTCAAATACGAGCAGCAATACCACTGTGGCACGTCTTTGATTGTAAGTGGTTTTAGTGGGTCCTTCCGTCTGGCTGCCAGCTTAGATTTCAAAGACCATAGACTAAGTCAAAGATTTGAAAAATTCACACGAAATCAAGGGTATTTTAAAGTCAGCTTACCCGGCTGCAGCGCTCTTACTTGTTCGGCCTTTGTTTTTCCCTTTGTGCTGGCTTGGTTTGATGTGATTTTCTAATTTCGACTAAGAAAATGTTTTAAATTGAATGAAAACAAGCAGGAGGCCGTGGTACTTGTCTTGACTCGACTTTCATTTTGTCCGTGTGGTTTTAGGCAAATTAAACAAAAGCAAAGTGGCCCACTACGAGAGCGATAGTCCTCATTCAGGTGCTGACATATAATATTATATATATACAATGTTTCCCTGGCAATTACAAGCCTTATTGAAGTGCTGTCAGCGGTTGATTTAATTTCCATTTTATTATTTTTTATGTCGCTCCCGTTGATGGATCCAACAATTGTCCCGAACCTCATCAACATGCGTCTAACTCCACTTTAAGCCATCCCTGTCCGAGGCTGGCCAACACAAATTGCCTAATGGCCAGTGACACTGATTTAAATTAAATATTTGGCGGCGAACTGGGCCTCTGTCACTCTGTCAACATGGTTTCACACAAGCATGAACTTCATTCAACAATGTAGCAATTGTTAAAATAACTAAACGATTGATTTAAGTCCCAGCCATCGTGGCTACTACTTAATCCTGGGTTAAGTGATAAAATATTTGATGACCAGGCCTCAACTGAAACAAATATCAGTGGCAATTTATTAGCATAGATTTTGATATTCAAATGGTCGATACATTTTAAGCGAATAATATTCCGTCATCTATGTTTGCATACAAAACCATGGCTAAAAGAAAATCAATTTTGTCTGGCTGTATTCAACACTTATAAGGACTTATTCTCTACACTATAACGTAGAAGCATTAAATTAAATAGTCACAGAGGGCGCCTACTTAAAGGATTCCATTTCGAAAATGAATTACTCAAATTCACCTTCAGAATTAGAAACTGCAGCAGGCGACGAACAGTGGTCCAGCCTAATTTCATTTTTGTTGAAAAGTTAAAGTTTTTTTTAGATAAATCGACAGTTTAAACACACAAATTAAGGTAGCCAAAATATTGCTTTGATATTTTTACGAATATAAATATGGGCGAAAAATGCATAAATTTTGGTTTATTAAGTTTGACTTATAATATCTATAAATTTTGTTAGATAGTTGTACTATTTCTCATTTTATTAATATATAACATTTCAAAATCGAAGTTGTAGTTTGCGAACAATTGCTATTTTTAAAAGTTGTCTTCAAAAGTTGGTTCAAAAGTTACAGAATTTTGATCAAGGCAAAACGATTCTGGACCACTGTGCGACGGCAGCTTAGTCGCGACAGAAGTTTCTCGCGTCTGTTTTCTGCTTTGCAATTTGCTTCTTGCCCGGTCCGATATTTCTCACAATACAGAAGGCCATATATTTAACGTTAAGCGTCACGGCTCGGCTGAAGTTTACAACAACAGCGCGCTGAAAAAGAAATTGTTGTTGTGGCGTTGCGTTAAATTTTGGTGAACGCCGCTGTTCTTGATAATTTTGAGAAATTTTTGTCGCAACAGCGCTGCCGTTGACTTGCAAAAACGAACACGTTGTCCTATAGCACCAGCAGAGCATAATCAAAAATCATGAAGCGACGAATGCTGCTGTTGCTCCGCTTTTTCTCAATAATCGTTTTTTGCTGCTGCTTTCACTGCGACTTCTGTTTTTCTCAAAAGCAGAAGCAGACTTAAATGTTCATATAGATCAGTTGAAAACAGCCGAAGCTGTGAAAAGTATAAAATTTGTGACTTTTACTACTTCGACGGAAGCAATTTAGACACTGATTTGAAGTACAACCGCGAACAAATCAAAACTGAAATTTTAATAACAAAACGGTAAAAATTCCATTCCGATTGACCTAGAACTCTGCCAGTCGTGTTTTTCTGAGTGTATAATTATTAATTATGAAAAGCCAAAAACTGTGACCGGGCCTTAATATTTAGTAAAAAAAAATTACTCATTCGACACGTTCAACAAATAACAAACGCTGGTTTACATTCACCTCCAGTACTCATATTTAAAGCTTAATACTCGAAACCTAAACCTAACACAGAAAGGAATATAAAGCGTCGTCCCCAAAATAGTTGGCTTATACCAGGAGTCAATGGCGCTCATTACGCACATGCATTTTTTAAGTGAATTTATACTGTGGCCTCTGTAGGTCAGTTTTTATGAGAAATAGTCAGTTTTTGTACCCGTTACTAATAGAGTAAGAAGGGTATACTTGACTAGTGCAAATGTATGTAATAGGAAGAAGGAAACATCTCCGACAACATGTGTTCAAACTTGATCATGAGACTCGACCACGATCCTAACGTTGCGTAACATAACCTATCATTCTTTGTAACATTAAATATTTAGCCTTTGTCGCCTATGCCATTTTGCGCCATCAAATATTTAGGCCGCAGTGAACATACCACTTGAAAAGGATCAACCATGGGAACCACTTGAAAAAGTCATGCGGTTCCAACCACTTAATATGCATCGTGTGAGGCAATGTGTATTCCTCACACGAATGCATTTTTATATTTATACACACGCAGCTATCTTACAAATAATGCCTTAGATAAGTTTAGAAGTTAAGGGATGAGAAATTCTTAATAAAAGATAGCTCGCTCACACCGTGCTCAACTAAAAGTGTATAAGTCTTTACAACATGAAATATATATATTCTCAGAATCAAAAGTTAAGTTGATATAGAACTGTCCGTCTGTGCGTCCGTCTGACTATATGAACACCTAGATCTCAGAGACTACAAAAGCTAGAGCAAGCTAATTTGAAATGTAGACTCTATTGTCTGCACTCAGATCAAGTTTATAGTTTCGAAGAAACTTGGCAAGCTACAGCATTCCAATGGCAGCTATATGACATAAATTATATACAGTTCATACTGGAACAGATGCTTTCTTCCGAGTGTACTTTTCCTATTTTGCCTTTTTGAGATCCCCTTAACGTACATAGAATACAGATGAGCATATGCATTGCCAAATACACCCAATAAACTCATTTTACAGAGCTTCTAAAATATTGACAATTTAAATCACTCAACCGACTGGCAGAGCTCTGCAAAATCAGCCAAGTCAATGTCGGAAAGCGAGAGAGTGAAAACTACGGCCCAGTAAACGCATTGATTTTCCATTCTGAGCCCAGACTGTCAATCAAAGTGTTGCGGGCCATGACAGCGCGAAACTCACCCTCACACTCTCACTCACGCACTCGTCCTCCCACTCTGGCTCGGAGCTGGACATGACATGTGCTCAACGCGATGATGGCAATTTAAACATGCACAGGATTTTCAGTTGCCTCACTTTTTGTCCGTTTCCCGTCCAACCAAACTGATACCGAAGGCCGTGTCAGGCGGCTCAGCGGATAATTGATCCAAGTTTTAGGATTTGCGTTCGGCGCTATTGCTTTGTTGTAATTAAAAACGCCAACGTCAAAGGTGTGAGGGTGTGCCATGACAGAAATTGAAGGGCCGGCAGGTCCATGGGCCATTTGCCAGATACGGCCCAGAGCAACAGTCGTCTTGTCCAATGAATTTTGACTGTATCCTGTGAGGAGGAATGCGAAATGACAAAACGACTTCACTTTTTCCCTATACTCTGCCGTATCATTGACACATTGTTGCTATCGGCTTCGGAGCATGTGCCTTGCGAATGTCAAAATGTCCCGTCACGAAATGCCATGACAAAACTCCACTCCGAGAAAATGGCAATCGGCTGCATGCCTATGTCCTTGTCATTTGTCACATGTCCCTGGCGTTGGACCAAATGTCGCTATTTAAACCTCTGGCTTTATTCTGGGAATTAAGTGGACTTATAATTAAACGATTTGCGCATTAAATCGTCCGTGTTTATTGTTCATCGAAAGTGCATGGAACCACACAGCTCTGTGGAGGGTTATGTTATGAAATGCTGGGTTGCCAATCCAATTGCTGTTGATTTTGGTTGACATTTGAGTCAATGCAACATTAAAAGTGTTGACCGCAGTGGCGGGCATCAACTGTCGGTGGAATAATCTTTGTTAAAATAAGTTAAATGTTTTGGTTTGAATTCACTCAAAAATTCAAGCGCCTTTCTATAGTTATCATTAGCATTAGTGATGAAACAGGTATATACGGTCCAACTTCCGATTCCGATTTTACTGAAATAAGATCAAGTAACCGTAGATATGTACGTCGCTTTCAATATAACTTTATTAACAAAGAGTTTAACGTACAAACGTTTGTAAGAAAACAATCCTGTGTATAAATTTGAAAATTATTTTTTGAGAAACTCACTTTTTTCCAAATGTTTTTAAGTCCTGAAAACAATTTGGTAAAACAAACATCTAGCTAAAGTTTTGTTTCTAAGATACCAATGTTTGGACTTACAGACATATAATTTGATGACTTTTGGCTAAAATAAAGTCTTTTAAATTGAATTAAAAATTAATTTTTGACGAAAGCGACAAAAGTTTGGAGGAGAGATAAATAATGCGCAGATGAAAAAGAAACACCTTCCCACGAGGCTGCACCAGTTGAAGTGATCAGACAAAAAACCCCATGATTGGAAAGAGCAAAGAGCAGTGACCATTGAACTGTTGCAGGAAAAGTACAATCAAAACAAAAGCGGACGTTTTACGCGACACCTTCTCCCGGGCATAGCCATATGGTTACACAGAAGACAAAGAAACAAAAAAAAATAAAAGCGAGAGCGGAAGTTTAAGTCGGCCCTGTACAACTTTGATACACTCGTAACTCAGGGGATGAAAGGTTTAATTGCCTTTCCCTATGTTTATAACAGAGAATTAACATAAATGCTAAAGAATCAACATTATGTTAGCAGACAGCGCATGCTGACCCCAAATTTATGAAAAAGTTGTGTTCCTTAAGAAAAGCCGAAAAGTATGCAACTATTTTATTCATTAGCTGATACCCTTATTCTGTTGACTCCGCTATGCTGTGTTTAATTAACTTGCGAAAAAGTTTCGTTTGTTCACAACTGAAAACAACTTATGCATTGAACACCAAAAAGAGCTGGTTGTATATACAGCACTGTTTCAAAAACCCCCCGGTTCTATCTTCAACAGGATGTTCGCTAAAGAATGCATGATAGGCAACTGCCTCTCACTTCCATCATCACTTTAATCAAACCTTCTTCGTACCTCGAGTCAGCTAAATCTCGCCAATTAAACATTAGAAAGGTCGCCAGATAAATTACAAACCTTTCTTGTTTTTTAAACGAAACTAACAAAAGTAACAAGAAACAACGCAAACGCTTTTTGAATTCAGCTGAGCTCCAAGCTTTTGCACCAAGAAAGTTCAGCCTTAAAGATTTAGAATAACCTCCCATCAGATGAAAGCATTATTGCTTGTCTATTCAGAGTTTATTGATCTTAGGTACTAGAATGCATGTTTATAATTTCAGATCGATATCTGTAAAATTGCGGGAGTAAGTCAACATTTTTAATCTTTTTTCCAGGAAATACTATGTTATTCGCAACGTAGACTAAAGAAACTAACATACAGTATGTCAAGAAATTGTTTTGACACAGAAAAAGAATGCACATTTTTCACATTTTTGAAAAAAAGGGTCGTTCCATAAAAGGAAATATTTTCTTTTTATTTTATTCTAATTACCTGTTCTTAGAACTAGTATGCAAAAGAAAGTTGCCAAATCCATCTAGTTTTAACATTTTTTTAAATATAAAACGAGTGAAATCATTATTTTAAAATGTCAAGAAAGTATTTTGACAAAATTTCTAAACTTATATGTTCTCAGTACAAGAGCTCAAATGGAAAATAAGATATTGATTCTGGATTAGTTTGTCACGCTGAACCCGTATTTCAACCTAAAAACTCCACATCTCTAATGGATTAGTTGTATATTTTAAATAAAAATTTACAAAATTTCAAATTTTACCCCTTTTTCGTAGAAATCAGATTATAGTGAAAAATTTTTATTTCTTCTAATACAGCATCAGACCTTAAATACACAAGGAATCATTGAAATCTGTTTTATAGGCCACCATGTAGGGTGCTTTTCGTCCTAACCTTAGTTTAGTTGTAAAGTAATTCTTATGAAAAATACAAGAAAGAAAGAGAGAACAAACATATTTAGTAACATAAGCATTTTTTGATTATGTGTGTGTGTTTTTCTTAAAAATCCAGTCGATCCAGCTGAATTTTCTCATACATTTAAAAAAAAGCATACTAATCAGAAATTCTCCGCGGATCGATCATGAACCTATAACCTATAAAATGATTAAGCTATTAATTACACAAGGCAACAAAATTAGACTTTTTCCAGTACATTGAAGAGTTAGTTGGTGGTGATTCTAGATGATTGTCGTGTGCTAAACACGAATCTGTGCTCAAAGGGACATGTGGTGGGATACGTGGTAGTGGCTTACGCGGATAACATTGTCATCTTCAAATGTGGAATTTTTCCTCAAACGCAATGTGACCTTATGCAGACCGCACTGACAACGCTTTTCTCCCTCCATAGTACACTGGCTATACACAGCCGTTGTACGTCCCATACTACTGTACGGAGCATTAGTATGGTGGCCAGCACTCGGGAAAGAATGTGTCCTAAACAACAACAACAAAGTGCAGAGAAGTGCGGGAATGTGTATTGGCGGTCCTCTCCGAACGACACCAACGGAAGCGCTAAATACTATTCTTCACCTTCTACCACTAGACCTTGTGGCAAAGCAAGTGGCGATCACAACAGCCCTAAGACTCCGGGTATACGATGCCTGGAACAGGTGCAATTCTCTACCATACTCGAAGACCAAACGGGTTTACCACTAAACACAAACAACTGTCTACCACAAACGACGTTCGATCAATTATACGACGTCTATATCCCAAGCCGACACGATTGTGACAACCTTCCCCACAGCAGAGATAAGGCCATTAACATCTACTCTGACGGTTCTAAGCTCGGCGGAAAAGTATGAGGGGGCGTTTTCTCTCCCAACTTAAATTTAAACTTAGCTTTTCGCCTTCCTGATCACTGTGGTGTGTACCAAGCAGAGGTGGTAGCCATCCAGGAAGCTGTCACTTAGCTTAGCACACTCACGGTCAAAGAAGGAAACTTATTTATATTCTTAGACAGTGAAGCAGCTCTTAAAGCACTTGACTCACATACAAACAATGTTAAAACCCTTACTGAATGTCGCTTATCTCTAATGAGATTGCACGACATTTCAGTATACACCTTATATGGGTGCCAGGACATCGCAACATAGAAGGAAATGAGTCTGCGGACAAGCTGGCCAGAATAGGTACCACCATCGAGCTCCTTTCAGAGAAGAGTACGATGGGGATGCCTATGGCAACATATAAGCTTTACACAAGAGCTGAAACACTTCAGCTGGCAAGACTTACATGGCCAACATTCAACCAAAAACGTACTAACGCACTTTTACGTCACAGAAGGGATCACATATCGCTGCTGGTGGGAACCCTCACGAGTCACAATCTCATTGGCAAACACGCAGCACGCATAGGAGTCACTCACCATGACTTCTGCAGAAGTTGCAGATATGCAGAAGAGGAGGAAACAGTACAAGACGTTCTCTGCCGTTGCCCCGGTTTGAGTAGAAGGAGACTTAGGACACTTGGTCAACCTCTGCTACTCAACTTCTCCAAGACATCCGGACTAGAGATCCCAGCTCTACTAAAACTCATTCTGTCCACACAATAATTCAGTAACGAGGACCCTCCTCAGCTTTAACTAGAGTTAACAGGGAATAAAATGGCATCGCAATGGGCCCAAACTGGCCTAAGTGGGAGCCATCGAAACCTGACCTTACCTTTTAGTCTGTTGTACTGTTTTTTCCAGGCATACCTTTGGGCAGTAGACAATTTTGTAATTTTAGTATTATCGAGTCTATGTATTCAAAATTGTATATCTTTGCTAAAAAAAATTCTAGAACCAAATTAAGGGTTCAGAGTGACAAACTTGTCTAAAATAAATAACTTATTTTCTATTTGATCAGTTTTGATATTTTGTCAAACCACTTTCTTTACACTTTAAAACAAGGATTTGACTTGTTTTTAAAAATGTTAAAGCTATTTTCTGTTGCATACTAGTTCTAAGAACGATACAGAACTAGAATAAAATAAGAACAAAATTTTACCCTTTACAGAAAGCCAGTTTTTTTTGCAAAATAAATGAAAAATGTGAATTATTTTTCTGTGTCAAAACACTATCTTGACATACTATATAATACATACATTCCCTTTGATATATTTTTGCATGTGTAGATGACCCAAGTTCGTTTTGAACAATTGAATTGAATCGATTCTACTTACAATTGTTTATCAGAGATAAGTCACCACTTAAGCGCCGCATGATCAATGCTTGTATGAAGTGTGAGAGAAAAAGCCCCGTTTGGACTAGGTATGAAAATTAAATATGCCTTATCTTTGATTTTTTGTAATCGGTTTTGGTGTAATTGCGTGTTTTCGAATCAATTATCAAGTTCTCTAAGCTGGATGCAATACTATTTTGAAATTTACTTGGCAATCTGTAGTAGACACAGGCACACTCGCACACACATGAACACACGAAAGCAAAAGCTTTGATATTAAAAACGAGAAAGCTAAGCTAACTTCGTCTTCGCCGAAGTTAAAATACCCTTGCAAGTGCTCGCTTTAAAATATCAGAATTTAAGAAAGATAACACTTAAATCAACAATTTTTCGCATTTAAAATTAAAAATCAACGAGTTTCTTTTTTTCATAAATTATTTTTGTTGTAACTAAACTTTACTGACAGACCAATACAAAATGTATGGTATATTAATTTTGATTGGGAACCGAGTTTAAAAACGATACAATTTAAAATTGGAGTACAAAATATCTGTTTAATATTTCAGCGCAGTAGCTTGCAAACGTCTGTCTACAATTAGTCTACACTCAGGAAGAGTATCCAAATATGACACACGACGACTCATCAATCGGATGCTGGCAGTCTTTTTTTACAGTTGTCGACAACATTTCGCATTTAGATTCAGTTTGCCGGCATCGTTTCTTCTAATTAGTACATCAATTTAAAGTAAACGCGAGCACACAAAAAATAATTACATTTTTCACAGCTTTTAATCGCTTGTGAGCTATTTGTTTGCGTTAGTTATTTATTTCAAGTGCAATGCCATTTGATTTGAGACTGTTGTAGATTAAATATTTTTTATTTTTGTCCATCATGGTCTATGAGACTTCGTATGAGACGGGCCAGAAGCCCTTTCGGCCTGATCTTCAACGTGGCAAATGGGAAAAACCAACGGATTATATATTTGCCTGCTTTGGCTTAGCCCTGAAATTGGATATATTTGTGGCTTCGTATTGGTTTTTCTTTGACATGGGCTGTGAGTATATATATTTACCATATATAGAATAGACAAATAAAGCTGCGTAGTGCAGTGCGATAAACTAGATTAACATTATCTAAGTTAATAACAAAAATGTTAAAATTTTTGGGGGCGTTTCATTTAGGGGAGGTAATTCTCTACAATCAATTCAATTCAAAACATGAAGGAAAGTCGGTCAAGCCCGAATTTAATATGCCTGCAAAAGTGAATGCTCATAACTGGACTATAGTTCATCCGATCGTTACCAAACCTTTGGCGGATCGATAAATAATGCTTATTACTAAATATGTCAAGAAGTAGATGGTTTGGTCCATCTACTTATCTACAAAACAGTGAGAGATATGACGATTATTTCAAATTGCGGGAGAGAGCGTGGCAAAAATTTAAAATAAACTTGATCTACCTGCAAGGGCATATAAGAAGTTTATGCCCCTTACATATCAAGCCTCTATCGCTTACCATATATGTGATCTCTGCGTTCATACGGACAGACGAACGGTCAGAGGGACAAACATGGCTACACCGACTCGGCTGTTGATGCCGATCAAGAATCTATATGCTTTATAAGGTCGGAAATGCTTCCCTCTGGCTGTTATGCAAACTTAATATACTCTGTTTACCTTTTGCACAGAGTAGAGAGCTGCACGAGTGATTCCGGCATAGTATGATTACTGGTAAAAAGTAATCATTTTTTATGGGCAGTATTATGATAGCAGCTTGACATAAATTATCTGGGAAAGTAAAGGTACTGCCCTTGAAAGGGATAGATGTAATTCACAATTGATTGTTTTTTATAGGAGACCATCGCAACGCGGCTTGGGCTTCGTTAAAGGACAGCTTACGCTGCCGGCTTGCTAAGCACGCCAACAGTGGAAGCGATGATGGCGTAACCATCGCAACTCAAAAACTCAGCGATGTGGAGTGGGGGTCAGCTCCACATCTGTCTTTCTTGCCAGACTTGTCGGCGTTAATTCTCTTTTACAGAAACTATAGCTCCTTGTACGAGATGGCTGATGATGAGGAACTTTGGCCCAATTCTAAGTGATTCATTTGTAGACGACGGATGAGCTGCACAACTTTGCAATGGTCGGACTTGAGACTTCTTGGTCGCCGCAAATCGTAGACGACATCTCCTAATCTATGCCTTTGCAATATATGTTCATGATAACGAGATGCCATGGTCCAAACAGTCGATTCTGCCCCTTCCCTAGTCGTGTCCACAGAGGACCAGATGAATTTTTATCGTAAATGATCATTCGTGAATCGTGAGTGATGCGGAACGCTCCAAAAATTATGTGCATGATTCGTGCGTAACTGGATTTTTATTTCGTGAATCGTTAGTGACATAAAAGAAAATTCGCTCACGCGCGCAGCTCTAGTGTGTAGATGGTTGGTCCATCATACTATGGAAATGGCATACCAGTCCTGTCCAAGGAAGACCACTTTGAGAATTTACCAGCAGCATTTTTAATGCGCAGTTTCGTCGTCTAAATTATGTTTATCAATTTTGGCTTTTGATAGTGTTTGCTGCCTATTGATATTTATAAAACAAATCGTCACACTGGGCTATCAATTAATTTAAATTATATAATTGTAATTAGTCATAATTTTTGCCACTTATCAGCAAATCTGAATCTTAATCTAAATTTTTTCTAGTATTTGGAATGATGCCCTACTATATATATATGGTTTTATATTTGGTCCCAATTGTGATTATCCACTCGTTTATGGGTCAATTTTCCAGCAGTGGATTTATATCCGCTTTGCGTATTTCACCACTTTTTAAAGGTAAGACGCGGTATTTAGATCAGTTGGCTGTGACTAATGCTACTTATTTATACTTCAGGCATGGGTTATATCAGCTTGATAATGAGTATCTCACTGTTGATTTACTATAGCATTTTCGCGGCTGTACCACTTTTATTTATACTAAACTCATTCCGGCCCACTTTGCCCTGGAGCTGTGAGGGTGTTCATACTTGGTATAATAATACCAACGAGCCGTTTACTGTAAAGGAACTAAAATCGATTGAAAACTAGTTTTTAAACTTAAATTTTTACTTTAAAGATCTGCAATATGAACGATTCACAGTTGGAGAAATTGGAGATCGCCAATGAAACGGAATTCTTTACAGTGACTACGATTCATGTGCCTTCAATCTTGTTCTTCAGGTAAGTGTTTGCAATATCCTCTATATACAAATTAAATTCATTCGATATTGATTAACAGGGAACATTTTGAGTCCATGAAAGAAGAAGGTATATATAACGTAAGTTATGCTGACTACGAGCTCTCCTGGCATTTTGTTGGTTTTTTTGTGGTGGTTTGGTTGATTATTGCTGGAATATTCCATACCTCCTCTGAGACGGCGAAGTTTGGGAGGCTATTGCGATACATGGTCAGTGGTACGATGGTTCTCTTGATTGTCTGCTTTTTGCGATTTCTGTTTCTGCCTGGCGCACTCGATGGACTGACACATTTTGTAAGGCCACGTCTGGATGATATGTTCAATGGTGCAGTAGCAATGCCTGTCATGATGCTACAGGCATTGGGAGCTGGCTGGGGTAGCGTTATTACGTTGTCTAGCTTTAACAATTTTAAGGCCAACATCATCAGCTACAGCTGGATAGTTTCCTTTGGACAGAGTTTCATTTACATTATGTTTGGCATGGTCACGTTTATGCTGGATCATTTTTATCAGGGTAAGTTCCATGGTTTTTAATATTGCAAATAATTTTACGATATACATTTATTTTATCACAGAGCTCTCGTCTCGGGAATCATTTGATGGTTATGTGGAAAATCATTGGATGCTATACTTGTCTGGTGCCAGTGCACTGGCCTCCCTGGAATGGCCGAATTTCTGGACTATCATGTACTACAGTATGCTGTTAATGGCGGCATTGATTGTTATGGTAGGGAAGTTATAGCAGTTATCCTAAGAAGCGCTTTAATCGATGGAATTTTTTAACAGATCACTCAAATCTTTACCATACTCAAGACACTGTTTGATGAATTTGAAGTGCTGCGTTTGTATAAACGTGAGGTGACATTTGGTTTATTGGGCGGTCTGTCCTTCTGTTCCTTCTTCTTTTGCACTAATGTGAGTTGATTTTTGTGAAAAGGGTTGACTTTATCGAAGCTCTATATCTTTTTTTTTCTAGCATGGCATTTTGAATTTCACGATCTTATCCCTGGATGGTATATTTTCGCATAGCATTCTACACTTACTACTCATTCTGGTGGTTCTATGGTTGTATGGACGTCAGTGTTTTCAGCGTGATATTGAATTTATGCTGGGTCAACCATTTGCATCTTGGAAAATTTTTATTTTGCGTTTTATCGCTCCCATTATGCTGTTATGGTTGCTGGTTTGTATACTCTAATTGTTGAGCAAGGCTGCAAAACTATAAATTTCTGGATACTTGGCTTATAAAAGGGGTCAGCAATGTCAGCAGGGAAATTTCCATTGTCAACTGCGAAAATAAGTAGTATGCACCGACGTAGCTGCCGACGCAGCAATCACCTGCAGATAGATAGAGAGCTTAAGAGCTCCTTGTTTTAGTGCTCCCAAAAAGCCCTCAACTTTTCTCAGCCCTTCAGAACGAATCATTTGGGAGTTACTTATAAATCTTTCATAAGAAGACATCAAAGAATCGTCAATTCCTTTAAAAATAAACATAAGGATGTCCTCGGCTTTCATCCATCATGATTCATAGGTGAATCACGAATAAAGTCATCGCTGATCCACGAAAAACTTGTTTGTGAAATTTTTCAATGAATTCACCTTAAAATTCGGAAGATATTAAATCATGATTTTTAAATGATTTTGCAAAGCAGTTGTACTTGCAAAATAATTAATTATTTAAAACTCAACACCTGATTTAAATTTAAAAAAAATTTAATGCGATTTATTAAAAATAAAGGAAAGCTAACTTCGGCTCCTGCGAAGTTCAATTGCCCTTGCATCTCCTATAATATAAATAAAGGTGTTAAATAATTTTCATCCAACAATTTCATTTGAAGAGTGGTTTTGCAGCCCTTTTTCTCTCTAATCTGAACTCTAACTTTTATGCTTCTTTTTTTCAGCTAATGGGTGTTTATATTTCGATTCTTGAGCATATGTTTTCTTCTGGTCCATTGTTAATATTTAGCTTTTTACTTATGATAATACCCTTACTGGCCCTACCCGGCTATGGGGCCTATACCATGTGGCTTGGAACGGGTTCGATTGGTGTACGTTTACGAAGAGCTTGTCGTGCCACAGATTGGTATCCCTTGGAAACGGAAGATCGTCAGAAATATGAGGAAGCCTTGGGAACAACAGATTTAACACATCAATTGTACGAGGTGACCGAGAATGTAAATTGATTCAATAAAAATGTAAGCTAATAATTGAGAAAAAAGATGGATAAAATGTTTTTAATTTAGCATATGCACATCAGAGGTTTCCATTGTGAATCTTGTTGTAGTTGATGGGCCGAATATAAACGAAAAAGCCAAGCTAACTTCTTCTGTGTCAAAAAATTTGCAGCAAATGGTGGTTTTGAAATATCAGAGTTTGAGAACACTATCATAACACTTAACATTTTTTTCGAACGGTCGACCTGCGATTTCAACTAAATTTTGCAAATCTGTTTAAAGGCACAGTAAAGTAAAAATTAACAATTACCGAGTTAATGATCCATAAAATTGAAAACAAAAAGTTTAACGCACTAAGACCGATTTTCCGACCGACACACAATAACCATTGTATCTTGTTTCTTAATACTTTAAGATTAAAAAAATATTTAGTCTAGCTGCCACCACCAGACGCTGCTCGTGTAGTAAATCATAAAGTAATGCACTTTTTTGATTTGCCAGTCCGTATAATCGTAAGATCTCAGAGATGGAGATTCGACATGTATGGGACAAAAACTTCTTAAACTTGCAGTTTATTTTAAATTTTCGCCAGGCCACCTCCCGCTTCCGCAATTTTGAAAAAACATCGTATCTCCCTCAGTTTAGTAGATAGTTGGTTCGTACCTTTTAAAGATATTTAGTTATCAAGATTTTTTATCGATTTGCGGAAGGAATGATAAAGATCGGATGAACGATACTCAAGTTATGAACAAAAGAATGTTCGCTGCTGCAGCGAAGTGGGCGTGGCTTATTAAAATTTTTACTCATCATAGATCTTACAGTATAAATTTTAGCCCGATATTTTCACAAAAAGTATTTATGGCCGCTCTCTCCATATAAGCGCAACCACTGTGCGATGGTTCCAGGCAAAAGCTCGCTTTAACGATTAGCGAATTCGACCAACTTTCGCCGATCAGCTCGTCAAGCTGATCAAGAATATATATACTTTACGTGGTCGGAGATGATTGATTCCTTCTGTGCGTCACAAACTGCTGGGATAAATTTAATACACTTTTTAATTGTATAATAAACATTGGGTCATGCTACGACTTGTGGTACGTTTGGAAATTTTAGTGAGATTTAGTGTTAAGCAAACATTTTTCAAAAAATTGTATGTACAACAAGTTAGAGCACCGTGGTTGAGTGACCCGACTGTAAAACTCCCGGTACATTTGATTTTGAGTGTTTTAAATCATTTGCTAGTCGAATGTATACATGCACTGCCACACAAATTCTCACATAAACGAAATTGTCTCGTGTATACCTTCGGTGTTTTTTTTCGGATCTTATTGTGCTTTTCAAAATAGAAAGATATAAGGCCTAAGTTAATACATATATTTTCAGTAAATAGGGTGGAGGGAAATAATCCAAATCTGAAATCGACTCGACTGTTAATGCTGATCAAGAAAATATATACTTTATGGATTGGGAAAAGTTTCCTTCTCCCTGTTACATTCATTTGCACAAATTTATATTTATATCAATGTATAAAAATTTAGATTTCTGCTTTTGTTGTCGAGCAAAATGAGTCTTAGTGAGGAAACGTTTTTTGTTTTCAATTTGATCGTTCTTAAATTCGGCGATTCAGTTAGAAAAGCGTTGTTGTAAGTTCTTAAACTCTGACATTTCAAAACCAGCATTTGCAAGGGTATAAAAACTTCGGCACAGACGAAGTTAGCGTGGCCTTCTCGTTATTATTAGAAAAGGCAAAATGCATTTATTAGAAAAGGTAGCACCGATTTCACTCAAGTGAAAACCGTAACATGCCTGTATAGCTTGCGAACTGTAGCAGTATTGATAATAGATTTGGAATCAGATGGACCGAGTTTCTATGGAGAGGCCGTAAACACATAGTTGGATTTAGTAGCCGTGTGTAAATATTGTGGAAATTATTTGAAAATGAATTAATTGATATATTTTCTTTGGGGTACCAATATTCTGATAGCCGTGGCGTGTCGCTTTACCTACCGTTAAGGGTAAAGTCCACCTCCTTAAGGCTTTTACAAGTATTGTGATTCAGCAAAGAAAGACCTTCCTTCACGGTAGCTTCGAGCTTCTTCGATATGTTTTCCCTCAATTTCTTCACCTTAAGCTCTGTAAACACTTTAATTATGTGATGCTTGCGTTGCAGGCCCTGAACACAGCCTGATAGTGAAGACAGAGCTGCTTCTAAGCAGTAGATCAGCTTGCTTGCGTTCGTCACAGCTTTCAATAAAATCCAAACAAACAAAAGAGAAGAAAAGAGAAGAGAATATTGAGAAACTTATCGGTATTTTAAAACCCCTTTTGTTACACAGAATTAAGCAAGTCCAAAATATTTTCAAGCTAAAACTTATTTTTGTTACAGATTTCAACAAATAATTTAGGTAATTGAGAAAAGCTTAAGCTAGGCAATAAAATGACAATTGGAGAAATCATAAACCATACAAAATATTTCGGAGAATAAGAGTTTTGTTTAACCACCCCACCAACTGAAACTATCTCAAACAAAATCACTTACCAATTAACTTGTGTGGCCGTAAAAAAAACCAAAAAAAACTTTGCAAAGTCAACTATGTAACTGCCATCTTCAATCCTCCCAAATATCCCACATGGGTCCCATTCAAGCAATATGTCATATACCCGCCAAGATGCTTAACTTTGCTTGCTCTCCCTTCGTGTTGTTTCCTTTTTTATGACAATCAGCAACAAGGACTTAAACCACCCAAAAAAATAAATAAATGGGCAACCAAACAGGCGTGCAAAATGTTAAGGAACCGTATATCTCATATAGGCCTACCAAACGGCAAGCGTTTGGGGCCAACTCAGCGACGCCGTCGTGCAGTTATAAAAATTTTTATCTTAAAGCGCCTGTCAGTTTTCTGGCATTCTGAATGCCTCCTCTGTGTCGTCCTGTCTGCTGATGAAAACGAAGTTGACAATGCGAATGAGTTTCTTATAACAACAACAAAGTAATAGGGGCGGGGGGAAAGCTGAGAGGCGGTAAGTAAAAACAAAATGAAGAGACAGCAAAAAGTGCGAACGTGCCGCCGAAGAGCAGTAATCAAGGGGAATGCGAATGATAACTCTTGGTTGTGGTGAGGGAAAACTCGGCTATGCAAAAGGCGAAAAACCTTAAAAGTAAGAAACGACATGACAATATCCGCAGATACAAACAAATGAGTCAGCCAGAGATGGAAATAAAGTGTCTTTCTTTCTATGTTTTGTCTGCTCTGGTTCTGGTTGCGTTTGTTAACGTTTAATAAATCAAAATTACTTTTAATTTCAAAGGCAGTCATAATGGCACGGTACTTGACATTCGGTTTTTCATATCTACACTCAGAAAAAAAAACAAGAACTCTCAGCCGTGCTCCCATTTCCACTTTCGCAAAACTTTTGCGATTTTAATGCGGTTTTTGGACTAAATTTGGACTCGAAATCGCAAAATATTATAATAAATATTAGGCTGTTTATACTGGAATCAAGTGCAAACGGTAAGTACGAAAATTACTTGATTCAAGTACATTTTTTTTTATTGTTACATCTTTTTTGTCAGCAACTTACTGGAATGTACTGGAAAATTCAAGTACAAAATTTTTATTTCAGATAAGATTTTTTCAATCCGAAAATACTGCATTTAGAGTGTTTCGGGAAATATTTCCGCTGCCTTTACACTTGTCATGTATTTCTAAAGAGACTCTCTGACGATAGTGTAATAGAAAATCAAAAATCTGTAAATATTTATTTATTATTAAATTCGATTACTCAAGGGCTACAAATCGTAAAAACAGCTTATTCGAAGGCCACCTTGTGCCTTCCAGCAACGCCAAAGTCTCTCTGGCCACTCGTCCATCGAAGAACGCACACCCAGAGAAATCTAGCACGAATCGGCGAGACTGAAATCGGCTTCAATTTAGATTTTTTCTTCCTGACTTTTTAAGACGAAAACTGTTCGAATACGAGAAGACAATTGATCTCGACTTCGAACTTGTAAGCAATTCTCGCTCTCGCTCTCGCTCTTAGCTTCGCCGACGCGCTTACAACCAAGAATATCTATGCTTGATTTGAAGCCGACTTCATTTAAAGCCAAGCATTTCAGTCTCAAATATCCATGCTTGATTTCAAAATTTTTGGGCATGGATCTAAGAACATTTCGTCTTACCGTACTTTTGACATCTGCTTGATATGAAGCACGATCGGCTTGGTTTTTTCTCTGAGTGCACCTCATGCATTGAGAAAGGGTGTCGAGTAGAGCAAGCCATAGCCTCGAGAACGGACCACAGTTTGTGGAAAACGTCGGATTAATACACATTCGCCGAAGTTTTCACTCCTTTTTGTACAAAAATTTAGCTTAGTGACCCCATCATAGGCGACTCCCCTCCAAATCATCACATAAGCCGGATGGTGACCTCTCTGAACTCTCGGAAGGAGTTTGGGCGCTTGTTTTGATGACGCAGCATATATAGAGTGTATACACTCTATCGTTCTGTTTATTGAACGATTCCTCTATGGTGAACATTTTCTCGTCAGTAAACAGAATTCGTATGTGGGCACTGGCGACGCAATGATTTCGATTTTGTCGTTCGCTTTTGTTTCAATGCTGTTGTGAGCCAGTGGCCGGTGTGTCTCTTGTATGCACCCAAGTCACGTTATTCATCTCACGAGACACGATTTTCTGCTTGCAGTGGATTTTGACGAATTCGATCTTTTACGGCTTTAATAGCTTGTGGCGTTCGCACAGTGCGCGGACGGCCGGATTTCGCGCGGTCTTTTATTAAATCAGTATCCTCAAATAACTTCACGAAGTTTCGGGTGATTTCCAGTGGGCGCAACATCCGAAAGATTTCACCTTTTTTGTAGCCGCATTTATGCAGGCCCATTACAACAACACAATTTTCGAGCGAACCCCATTCCATGATTGCAAACAAATGACGCCAAAAACTTTTGTTGCAGTAATATATCACAAATGTCACTTGTCAAAAAGACGTCAAGTTGGAGCGGATGCGTTCAATGGTTGTCGAGTTCAACGAGTGTGTTCAATAAGTGTACCGAAACAATAACGACTACTAGGTAGGACCGATTTTATTTAATAAGAGATTCTCTTAAGAGAATTTTGACAGCCGACAATTTAGAGATATCTGAAAAGTGTAAAGGCAGCTTACGTATTTTTCAAAATCTTTTTGATCATATTGTTAGGTTGTAATGGTCATAAGTACAACTCAATTTACTCTTAATATAAGTGAAAAATATTCTTAATTGTAGTCTAATAAACTCTAAAGTCAATACCAATACATTCTTGTAACAAAACAAAAGTTCGTAAAATAGGATTAAAATATTCTTTGCTTTAGCCCATTAAATTCTAAAGCTATTGCTAACTTGTTCTTGGAAATATGCCTCTGCATTAAATCAAAAAGGGCTGGATCAAAAAAAGAAAATGAATTAACCAAAGACCAAAATGGATTTACTGTACGTCAGAAATCTACCCTAACTCCGTAACTAAAGTGGTAGAACCCGAAGCTTGTTTTGAAAATTGATACGATTTGAATTAATTCGCATTTTTCGTAGCGCACTTTATTTAGCTAGCATGTTAAGTCTATTTTGTCCCGAATCCACTCTATTTTGTACTTGAACTAAGAACGCTCTATTCTTGCATTTTTCGGCTTACTGTAAGTAAGCCGATTCAAAATGTTTCGTACTTAATTTAAGTACATCCAAGAACAAAACATACTTGAAATTCACAGAACTTTTTAGCAGGCTCTGCTGTCAGAATTTTTCTACAAGTCTGACTTGGGATTCCCAAGCGTAAGCAGTTCTGGTAGCATCCGCCAACTCATTATCATCATCAACCAGCCGCCTTTGTGGTGTTGTGCGTATCTTGTTTTAGAAACGTTATGATGAAAATCATAAATTATTGACCTAGAGCCTGCTAAATACCTCAAATTTTCATACGAATCTGATAACACAGGCCAACAAAATGACCAACTTTGTGAGGTAAAGCCGTTGATTTTAAATTATAATAAGTTTATGTTCACTGATTCCAACACTGGTTTCGGTTTAGCTCCATCAGCTCTTGTTTCCAAAATATGGTGGAAAAACGAAAACAAGGCACACAAGGCATAAACATCTTTAAAAACTGAAAAGCACTATATAAGTACAGCAGAAAGTTAGGACACTTGGCCTCCAAAGTCAGACTTCTCTCGATTTATGGCATTTCTATAAACTTGAAAAGTGTATTATAATTTGGCCCAGGAGTTTGCAACGCATAGAAGGAATCATCTCCGCCCACATAAAGTATATATATTCTTGATCAGCACGACGAGCTGAGTCTATTGAGCTTTGTTCACATTTGTAAAACACACAATTCCCAGTGGGCTTCTGAAAGTTGTGGTAGTTTCATGCAAAAATAGTCAAATTTAAGTTGATGGCCAATGAACCACTTCAGGTAAAAAGATGTTGTGAAAATGCAATAATATAAATATATATATATATATTATATTATATAGCTATATATATATATAGCATATATATATAGCGAGACAGCTTATAAATGGAAAGAAGAAAAACAAAAATTTATATTTAAAATGTTTTTTGGATGTTTTTGGCATTCTTCAAAAAATCCATTTTCGATAGGAGTCATGTGGAATGATTGAACACTGTTGAACACCACCAATTTTAAAACACACAATGCCAACAAACAGCACTAACACATACCAAATATTTAGCCGGTTCTTATGAGTTTAGAAAAAGCTATACTCTATTATAGATTGAAAACATGAAGAATTTGCATAAAAAAACAGACAGCTTTAAAACGGCAAAAAAAAAAACTTCACATATTTAATAACAAGTTTCATATCCATGAGACGCACTGACCCTTAACTGAATCACTTATTTTCACTTCAAATAAATATATTTGTATTTAGTTATTTAGCACGTGCAAAACTTGAATGTCAAATGCATTCAACAGAAACATAACAAGTTTGCACTTTGGCAGGTTATTTTAAGAAATTAACGGTTCTTTTCCATGAAACTATTTTTGTTTTGCTTTCTCCACATGTTTGTTTACGATGTTGCATTGTTGTTTTTGCCAATTGTGAGAGTCAATTTTGTCCAGTTAGCTTGTACCAGACGAAACACTGTGCACTGCGTTATATATTATGAAATGAATAAAGTATATACTACATTTTACAGATAAAAACGAGTACTATTACATAACAAATCAAGTTTTTTTAAATATCTTGTTTTCTAGCATATAGGGTCCAGGGGAAAACGGTCAAATTAGCCATTTTCTGCATTTTAATGCCCAATTTACAGTAAATCCATTAGAGATATAAAATTTCTAAAGGCAGATTCGCGTCCAGCGTGATAAACTTGTCTAGAATCAATCATTCTTTTATCATTTGAGGTCCTGAGCTGAGAATAAATCAACTGTCAAGATACTTATGCCAACTGCCATTTGCACACTTTGATTATTTTTTTCCAACCCAAGCAGCTGATTGTGTACTTCTTATGTTTTATTGAAAGCTTACTGTTACACCAGCATCCGATAAAAATTTCAAAATTTTTGGATTTTTTGTTTGAAAGATATAATGGTTTATTTATGAAAATTTCTTTGTCAAAATACTTATGCCGACCAGTGTATGTAGTTTGATACTTTCCCAATAAAAAACATGCTTAGAACAAGTTTAGACGAGTTCAAATGTTAGTATCGATTAGCAGCCAGTTTAAACTTGAATATTATAATAATCAATAATCAATTTTAGTCTTAAGATTCAATATATTTTGTTAGCTAGGTTGAAAGCGTGATTGATATATTGTAAACACCTTTAATGATCAAAGGACTGAATTTATAAACATCATGTCTTGTGCCATTGGGATATTAAAATAAACCAAACGCTCTCATAAGAAACATATCCACACAACGCAAAGAAGCCGAGTGTCGCTGGGTATATAGCTAGTTGGTAATAAAAATGCATTATCCTTGCGTGACTATTTCGTGTCAATGTTGGACAGATGGTTTAAGAATGTCGGAAAATTTAACATCGGAACAGGTTCAGGCTCAGCAATTTTATCACGCGTCGTTCGGTTCAAAGTTTAAAAAAGTCTGAATTCTGTGTTCAAATGCGGCTTACTGACTAATTTATTTATCACTCAGACGAGTTTGTCATCATATCGCCGTAATGCACAGCTATGACGTAACTCTTCGCCGGGGAACATGTTTGTTCGGTCATTTTGCATTGTAATGTTCAGTATCCTTCTTAAAAATTGTTAAACCCTGACTGATTTTGGATAAAACTCGTAGTCTTTTTAGAAATCTGTAAGATTTTCATTCTTGCTGGCTTGAATACTATACGGCTGCTTGTACACTCTGCACAAGAGTAAGCGAATCGAAATTATAAAACGTTACGACTTTGTTGACTGCTTTAAAACCTAACCCATGTACTGAGCAGTGGGTGTCACTTATTTACGAACCGGTTAGCTGAATTCTTTAGCGTTGTGGTATTCCCTTCAAGCTGAGGTGGCTCGTGTGTGTAAGAGTGTTTATTTCTTAGCCTCCTTCTTGTATGCGCTCAGTTGGCAAATGAAATCTGTACCTTAAGAATTTTTGCCACATCCTCATGCTTAAAGCTTATCGTCTGCGATTTGTGGGTATGTGTGTGTGTGTGTGTGTGCACATTGTTGATTTTTATATTGGGTGCTAAATTCAATGCGCACACGCCCCCAACAACAAAAGCCACAAAGCGCCAACAACAAGAGCAGAAAAAAAGTCATTTAATTTCGTTCTTTTTAGCGCCCACCCGCCGCAGGAGTTGGCAATGTCCTCGCACAGGATAACACCAATTTCGCTTATGACAGTTATTACAAATGCTTGTTGTCTGTGCCTGGCGCTGAGTAAAATGAGCAACAGAGCAAGTAGAAACGCTGCCACTTGGCGCTTATCCCTCAAATGAAAAGCTACGAGTGGCTCCTCGAGGCTCCCTCAGCGCTACCACATTCCCCATTGATGTCTTAAGAATCGATTGTTGCCGCCAGAAGACGAGTACAAAAAGCACATTAGTGCAGTCGCAGGCACCGTCGACATTGACTTATGCTGGCAGCTTGTTGTCTATCCGTCTGTCTGTATTCTAGTCCATCTGTCTGATTGTCGTATTTTCTTACTTTTTTCTGGCTCGGCTGCAATTTTCATTGAATATCAAAATAGAAAACATTTCGAGACAGTAAATTAATTTTTCAAAAATTGGCATTCATTTCATTTTTATCGTTTGTTTTCTTGGAAAGGTCCTCCATCTTTGATGTGGAGTTCATTGCTGGCGCATTAAGCGAAAGATTGCTTTTTGTGCGCTGGTTCATTTGTTGCTTTTCTTATTTATCGTTCTCATTGTATTGCTATTAGGATGTCTGCTCAGTGTGCGTCATGTTTTCATTGAATTGAATTATTGACAGCAAGAATTTATCATTTCCAATACAAATCATATAATATATGATAAGGCTCACAGGATTAAGTAGGAGAAATGATGATTTTGGTACTGCCAAATCTTAGCAATGGTTTTAATCTTTTTTTCAGAAATCCTCCTTATCACATTGAATGGCAATTTTATTGAAATAGAGCATTAATAAAATTATTACCATTTTAATTTTACGTGTTCTTTGTTTCTGTGTTTAAAGCTGGAAAAGCACAGAAGGAATAATTTCCAAAAAGGCGAAGTTATAATATAAGCACTTGTAGATGACAGTTTTTGAAAGTTCATCGTTTTGTTGATTACTGGACGTATTCATTAGAATAACTGATCCCTGAGCAGGTATCAAAAAAAAATTACACATCCAACAGTTTCTGCTGAACGAAGTCTATTTCGATCTGATCTGATCTTCATGTGGCACTCCAGGATTTATGGTGCCCACACTTGTCATAAATATCTGAACTTATGAGCTATTTACGACAGATCACAATTCAAAGCTTCTTTGAAAAATCAAAGGGGCTTTATAAGTATTGCAGAAAATGTCTCAATTGGACTCTAAAGGCAGACAATTCTAGTTTTATGGCAATTTTCGCACAATACATCATCCCCTCTTAGCTGGTGTGGTTGTCAAATTTCTATGGGAACAACCTAGGTATACAGACCATCAAATGCTCTAATTATGAGATTTTTTTCCATTTATATCAACTAGTTTGGCAGTGCAAAAGATTGAAACCGGATAAAAATATTTCACTTAATGGGAGGAAAACTAGATTTCCACTCTAAATTTGAATGGGAACTGAAAAAAACATCATATCTTCCACAGGTTTGCAGATAGATAGTTAGTATCAGAGACCTACAACGAGCACTTTATTTTCCAATATACTCGCTCATTTACTCGGCTTGTTTGTGCTCGCCGCTTTGGATTGAGACACAAGAAATGATCGCAAACACATTGAGTCAGAACGGTTAAGCTTTTTTTCACCAGAGTTATAATTAAACAAACTTGTTAAAGCTCGCGGCTATACGTGTAACAGCGAGCTTTAATGTGGCCACGGGCGAGTATCAAGCGAGTTACACACTAAAATACTCGCGGCTTACTCGTCTTGTTGTTGTTGTTGTAACGACTGGTGGTTCGACAAGTATGTACGTTAGTATGAAAAGAAAGAAGAGAGAGTAAAATTATAGTAGATGTTTAAAGGGTACACATATCCAAATCAAGGAAGGTGGATGCCTCGATGGGATTGGTCCTGAGTGTAATGGGGGTGAGTGTGGTGGGGTTTATAGCGCAGTTGAAAAGGTGCTTGGTGTCATGTGGCCCTTGTGGTCTGCAACCTCAGTATTTACGCGGGCCAAATAGCTGTTGTGTTGCCTGCTCTTCCCTGGTTGATGTGGGCAGGGATTTCTCACTCGGATCAATAGGCGGTGGTCCGCCACCCAGTACCACGTTGTCATGCAAGGCCATGATGGTGTTTTCGACCATGGTGGTATAGGCCAAGTTCCTTGCTTCAATACATTCTGCGGGAGTCATGGGCTCGGGAACGAGAAAGCACTCGATGCTCCATATGCCGTTCTCAGGTCAAATCTGATTGGCCTGTCTCTTCTGCACATTGCTTTTCTAGTGCTGTCGTGGTTGGGATGGGCAGGGTTCTGGCAGTTAATAAGGAACTGTTAAATAAGAAGCTCGTTGTGTTGCCTGATTGGGAGACTTTCTGTTTCTGCGTCATTTAGCACTGTTTGCAGATTCCTCCACTGATTGTCGCTGATGGAGAGTGACCAAATAGGGGCAGCATAGCTGACAAGCGATCTGCCGATCGACTTATAAATGATCGCGATCGTCTCCTTCTCCTTGCCCCAGCAACTCCCGGCTATGGCTTTAAGCACCTTTTTTTCTGCTTCTGGCATTTCTGGCCACGGTCTCCGAGTGTTTGGCGAATACATAGAGAGAGTCAAACGTAACCCCAAGAATCTTAGTGTTGTTCATGGTGGGAATGCTTTGACCGTTGATACGTATGTCAAGCATTTGTTTGACCTCCTTAGTCCACGTTGTGAGGAGCGTTGCGGATAATTTGGTGGCTGACAGTGCAAGGTTTCTGCTGGTGAAAAAGTCTGCTAGGACCGGCAGGTAGCTATTCAATCTGCCCTCCAGGGTTTTAACGTATTTCCCTGATGTCAGGAGTCGGGGAGGGGAGGTTGGAAATGTACAGATTGAACAGCAAAGGTGAGACGACTCCACCTTGTGGTACTCCGTGCTTTAGCTTCCTGTTACCTGACGTTGCTCCTCTGAAGTTCACGTGGGACTACCTACCTGAGAGATAGTTCAGCAAACCATCTCTTAGTATTGTTGTGTGGTTGACCATATCAAATGCCTTTGATAGGTGGAGAGCCACGATTCTCGACCTTGCCGTGTTGGTGGTGGCAAGTTCGCAGAGTGCTGTGGTGTGGTGGTGCTGTGGCGCCATATAAATGGCGCAAAGAAAATTTGGTGATATGTTTCTAGTTAAATCAAAGTGCATATTAATTGATTTTAATACAAAAATTGCATAGTAAATTCAAATATGATTGTTATAGGATGCGATTTTTTCCTTAGTGTAGAAATCTAAAAAAAAAAAAAAACAGCTGCCGTCGAATACATGCCAAAATCATGCTATATCTTTTGCTTTGGTTGGAGCTTTGGTTACTCGTGTTCGGGCTGTGATCGTAACAGCCCTCAAGAGATCTTTGACCTCGGCAAGAAGTGCTCGCGGTGACTTGTAGCCGAAGCTACGAGTCAACTCTTGTATTTCTACTAAGGGCAGTAGACGAGCTCGCCATTACAATGATCCGCAAATTCCTCGAGTGCTTTTCCTTTTTATACCCTTGCAAAGGGTATTATAATTTTGCCCAGAAGTTTGCAACGCATAGAAATATTCATTTCCGACCCCATAAACTATATATATTCTTGATCAGGGGGACGAGCTGAGTTCATTGAGCTTTGTCCGTCCGTCTGTCTGTCTGTCCGTCTGTCTGTCTGTCTGTCCGTCTGTCTGTCTGTCCGTCTGTTTCTACGCAAACTAGTCTCTCAGTTTTAAAGCTATCGAGCTGAAATTTTGCACAGAGTCTTCTTTTTACTGCACGCTGCTAATATGTCGGAACCGACCGGATCGGATCACTATATCTTATAGCTGCCATAGGAACCATCGGTCGAAAAATGGGTTTTAGTGAGAAAAACTTTTTTGTTTTCAATGTTAACGTGATTAAACTCGGTCATTAATAATATTATATACTTTCAAACAGATTTGCAAATTTTGGTCAAAATCGGATGACTATATCTTATAGCTGCCATAGGAACCATAGGTCGAAAAATTGGTTTTAGTGAGAAAAACTTTTTTGTTTCCAATGTCAACGTGATTAAACTCGGTCATTAATAATATTATATACTTTCAAACAGATTTGAAAATTTTGGTCAAAATCGGATGACTATATCTTATAGCTGCCATAGGAACCATAGGTCGAAAAATTTGTTTTAGTGAGAAAAACTTTTTTGTTTTCAAAGTTAACGTACTTAAGCTCAGTCATTAATAATATTTTATGCTTTCAAACAGATTTGCAAATTTTGGTCAAGATCGGATAACTATATCTTATAGCTGTCATAGGAAGCATCGGTTGGAAAATGGGTATTACTGAGAAAAACTTTTTTGTTTTCACTGTTAGCGTCCTCAAGCTCGGCTATTATTAACATTATATGCTTTTGAAACAGAATTGCAAATTTTGGTTAAAATCGGATGACTATATCTTATAGGTGCCATAGGACTGATCGGTCGGAAATTGAGTCTTAGTGAGGAAAACTTTTTTGTTTGAAATTTTATCGATCTTAAACTCGGCGATTGTTAATTTGATATGTTTTCAAAAAGATTAGCGATATTTGGTCGAAATCAGACGTTTATCTGTCGGAAAATGGGTTTTAGTTACAAAAATTATTGAATATTATGTAAGCGTCCTTAAACTGTGGCATTTGCATTTGCAAGGGTATAAAAACTTCGGCACAGACGAAGTTAGCTTGGCCTTCTCGTTTTGTTTTGTGTACTCGTTCCGAATTTGTACCTGTGACAGCTAGCTGCAGTTCTCTGGTTCGTACCTTCTACGCATATTCAGTAATCAGTATGATGTAGCGATCCGCCAAGGAATAGTGAAGATCGGAAGAACGATAGTCTTGTTTAATTCTAACATTTTTATTCCTTGAAGCCTGTAAAAAAGCAACTACGAGCAGAGTGAAATGGTCTGCGGAGATGAATAACCTGCTCATTGACGTGTGGCAGGAGAATATTGTGAACTTGCGAGGGGCCGGAAGAACTCCCATGTACATTCATAGGTAAACATCCTGACTAAAAAGTACAAGTAAGTATTTTACTTGGCTACGAATAAGTTGCATATGTTCTCTTGATAATTTTACACTTTACAGAATAGAGTAAAAACAAAGTGGGTCCAAGCAGTGGGCCTCCTCTGCTCTCGTACTTGGGATGGTTTTGCGTCCATAATATGGGAGAAAACACTGTGCATTATGCTAGAAAGTATTTTGATTGTTTCCAATCTATTAAAATATAATGCGTTTTTTGCAGAGATGGACCCTGACATGACCAGCTGCAGTTCCACCTTAATGATACCCCTCAGTGCGATATTAAGCTAAAATGAATTGAAAATACAATTAAAATTGGATTTTATGTTTTTCTTTAGAGATTGGCTCATTTGAATCCAGCGCCACCGTAAGTTGTTGTAGCAATTGGTATTGTTGTAGCGCTACAGATACAACAATTGCCAATTTATTCATAATGTCTTACAATTTGAACAACTTTTCTTTCTTTATTTGCAAGCTGAGCACATACATCAGTGACGTCATTTGACAGATTAGTCTTAGGTGGGGAATTTAAATTGTATTGTTGTAGCTTGATTTAGTTTAATTGTTGATATAATTTTAATTCATGTTCATTTCGGTTACCGAAGCAAACACAAAATTGTGAGTCTGTGACGTCACATTGAAATTTTTTGTTTGACAAGCGACGCATTGGACTCCTTCTATTTTTTGAATCATGCCATAAATGTACATCAATTTTTATTTTGCCATTGGTCTGCTTTATAGACTTGGAAATGCAATTGCATTTATGCTCTGTTGTTTAGTCTCTCAAAAACTTTAATTTTTTTTTTGACGAAACGAATTTACATATTTTCAAGTCAAACCCTGAATATTTCAAAATGCATATAAAAAGAAACCATGGATGACTGCCGCGACTTTGTTGTATAATAATTCTTCATAATTCGCATCGAATACTTAACATTTACCAATTTTTCTTTAGTCGTTTCTTGCTTAGTTTTGTAATCTATACATCTAAACAAATCTACATCTATACATACATATATGGTTTTTTCCATGTGAACTCATTCATACAAAATTTGAACAACCGTTCTATAACGGTCTATACATTCAGAATATAGTCCTATTTGTTTGACATTCTCAACACTAACAGTTTGCGAGATACACGACAATAAACATAAATCTTAAAACCAGTAAGACATTGTAATGATGCATCCGATCATATCGAAGATTATTGTAATTTTACTTTTTTCATATGGATGGATAGAGGATGCAAGAAAAATTAAAAAAATTCACTAGTCCATTCTTAAGCACTTTTAAATATATAAAACTGAAAGTATTTATGTATGTTTGTTAATTTGTATTGGTATGTTTGTATTTATATTTTGACCTTATAGGCGCCTACACAGATGAACCGATCTTCACAAAATTTTCACATATTTGGAATATTTACTAGAGGACAGCAGTTGTCAAATGAATAGGTGTATATTGAACGGTCTAAAATATTGCGAAATTTGAAAATCTTACTAATTTTATAAATGTGAAAATTTATACATACACACAAATGGATTAGCCGATTCGGATGAATGAAATGAAAACTCAGATAGTTGATAACCTGGACTTCAACATTTATTTAAATGGTCCAAACGTTGGTAAATAGGAGATGTAGATTGAACAGTCCAACAGAACAATATATGGCGAAATGGGCAAATTACAGGGCCAAAAAATTGCGAAATTCAAAAATTCTCATTTGAGTTTAGATTACCATAAAGACGTGTAAACAAATGGGGTAAATAGGAGGAGTAAATTAAATGGTGAAGAAAGTCAAGAAAGCAAAATTTTCATTTGAGTATTTACGAATAATTGAACAGTCTAAAATATTGCAAAGTTTGGAAATGGCAATGTTGACGGGTAAATAGAAAATGTAGATCAAACAATTAAACAACAAAAAAATCAATTAAACAATTAAAAAATAATAGCGAAATTTGAAAAATTTTCTTATGTCCTAAAATTATTTTTTTTTAATCCCCAAAACTTTCTAGTTTAATCCCGTACTCCCCTTAAAATTCAGATAATATTCTTCCTTGTTGGCCCGCGAATTATAATGAATGAAGTGATTGAATCACATATGATCTAATAGTATGTTTACAATGTGGGAACAAATTTACGATTTGTCCTAGTCCACGTATTATCTAATCTAAGTTTAGAGCTGTAAGAGAATGTTCAAGCTATTAAAAAAACAAAAATACCGTGAGATATATGCGAAAGCTATTGACTAGAAACGAAGAGCTAGTGGATGTGAATTGAATTCAGAGTGCTAAAAAAGACTGCGGACCAGGGCTTAATCCCGAAACGAATTTCGGTTCCGGTTCCGGTACGTACCGAAACAAATATTTCGGTTAAAGGTTCTGTTTCGGTTTTCAATTAATTTCGGTTTTCGGTTCGATACGGTACCCGGATTTTTATTTCGGTATACCGGTACGTATCGCTATAAGTACTCCTTTTTATACCCGTTACTCGTAGAACAGGCAAAAGGAATCATTTCTGACCATATAAAGTATATATGTATATATAAGTATATATATATAAAAGTCTTGCGGTATTTTTTTTGATTTTTCAATTGTTCATAAAATTGGTTATAATAATGCGATTTAAGTCAAATATGCGCCGTTTTGTTCGATGACGAGTTCCCAACGAGATGCCAACTTCATAATGCCCCTCTTATAGAAGCTCGCTTCCCTATTGGCAAAAAACTCGGAGAGCCAATTTTCACAGGACTCTCTTGTGGCCAACTTCCGACTACCAAGCTCGTTCGCCATGGACAGAAATAGGTGGTAATCACTTGGTGCGAGATCCGGACTATACGGTGGATGCAAAAGAACCTTCCCATCCGAGCTCCCGGAGCTTCTGGCGCGTCACCAAAGATGTGTGTGGCCTGGCGTTGTCCTGATGGAAGACAATTACGCCTCTGTTGATCAAAGATGGCCTCTTCTGCATGAGTGCTGCATTCTAGCGGTCCAGTTGTTGGCAGTACAGGTCCGAATTGAGCGTTTGGCCATAGGGGAGCAGCTCATAGTGGATGATTCCCTGCCAATCCCACCAAACACACAGAAGAACCTTCCTAGCCGTCCATCCAGGCTTGGCCACCGTCTGGGCAGCTTCACCGCTTTTCGACCACGACCGTTTGCGCTTCACGTTGTCGTAAGTGACCCACTTTTCATCGCCAGTCACCATCCGCTTCAAAAACGGGTCGATTTTGTTGCGATTCAGAAGCGATTCGCATGCATCCATACGGGAAAAATTGTTTCTTTGCGTCAAGTCGTGTGGCACCCATACATCGAGCTTCTTTTTGAATCCAAGCTTGTTCAAATGGTTTATAACGGTTTGATTGACTCATGCCCAGCTCTTGGCCGATGCTACGGCTGCTACTATGCCGGTCTCTTTCGATCAATTCAGCGATTTTATCGCAATTTTCGACGACAGGCCTTCCGGACCGTGGCGCATCTTCGATCACCTCTGCACCAGAACGAAAACGTTGAAACCATCGTTGTGCGGTGGAAATGGAAACTGTATCGGGTCCATAAGCTGCACAAATTTTATTGGCAGCATGAGATGCATTTTTGCCTTTATCGTAGTAGTACTGTAAAATATGCCGTATTTTCTCTTTATTTTGCTCCATTTTCGCGACGCTATAACTCACGAACGACTAAAAACAAACAACAATAAATCAAACACGTGTTAGCGCGTGAAAAGAGCTTTCCAAAAAGCTCTAGCGTGAACCGATGCGACGAATACAACTAGAACTACGCGCTTGCAAAGACAAGCTTGCGGAAATACCGCAAGACTTTTTTGACAACCTTATATATTCTTAATCAGCATCAACAGCCGAGACGATATAGCCATATCCGTCTGTCCGTCCGTCCGTCTGTCTGTATGAACACCTTGATCTCAGAGACTAGAAGAGCTAGAGCAACCAAATTTGAAATATAGACTTTTGCCACGCCCACCCCCGCCACCACAACGAAAAATGTTGAATAACTCCCACAATTTTTAAGATATCAATCTCAAATTTAAAACTTACATTTAAATTCGCAATATCTATAAGCCCTGAAATTTTCATCGGATGATAAATAGCCGAGTTAAAAAATGTTGCATACTTTTCGGCTGTCCCATCACACAGGAATGTTAATAAACATTTCTTTCCATGAGTAACGAGTATATCGAAGTCGGTTGGAGCCGACTTTAACTTACGCTCTCGTTTTAATATTGGAATAATAAAATTCTGAGATAATTTTAAATTATTTTATTCCAGTCTAATAAATCGATTCAGAATTCAACTCAAAATGGATGGATTCACATTTAAAGTAAAATTACATTTAGAGACTATTTCATACATATATCGAATTTTTTACGTAGTTGACATGTAAGAACTTATGATTAGATTATAGAGCATATATTATTTTCCGTATTCGAATAATAAAATGCCAACTCTGTTATATACTCATATATATTATATCATATATTATAAGTTTTCGAATTTACCTTCGAATTTTATACGTTCAAGTCTTATTTAACTAATACAGAGAATGCTATCTCAAGAATCACAAGAATGTGTGATTTGATCGCAGTAACATAATTGAATTCAATGTGGTTGAGTCCGTACAACTGCTTAGCGGATTCTTAATTAATTTTACGCCAGAGAATAGGCGTTCCAAGCTAACCTGCGTAGCTGTAACAGAAAGCACGACTTTTACTCATACAAATCTGGGAACTTTGTGGAGGATTCTGACCACTAGTTTAGAATGTTTTCATGGTTTCAAACACATTGAAGTGCGATTTTGCTAGAGAGGATGAATTGGTAAAACCTCTATCTATTACCATCACTGAGATCTGCTTGTTCATACGGACGGACATGGCTATACCGACTCGGCTGTTGATGCTGATCAAGAATATATATACTTTATAGGGTCAGAAATGATTCCTTTTTCTTGTTATAAACTTTTCCACAAACTTAATATACTCTGTGTACTGTGCTATCGGTTCCAATAATAACGGTAAACGGTTTTCGGTATTCAAAAAATAATTTGTATCGGTTTCGGTACCGGTGCCGGTACGTGATTTGAAACGGTTTATTTTGGTTAACGCTTCCGGTATTAAGCCCTGCTGCGCACAAACACCAAATCATTAATGAAAATCGAGCGACTTTACCAAAAAAATATTTGCCATTTAATATTTCTCATCAAAAAAGGATCATATTGTTACGTGAATACTATGGTTGTCGAAATTTCTCAAAATATCAAAAATCAAAATTTTCAATATCGATATTTGAAATATCGCGTCCAAAAAACATCGATATATATCGTTATTTTCTAAAACTTAAGAAAACTGAAAAAAAAATTAAGAAACGTCTTCACTATAAAACTGTTAATGACCATTTTTAGTGGCTTTTATATTTTATCTTTTCAATAGGATAACTTTCTGACTTAAATGACTTAAGGCCGGTCTTCTACATAGAGCTATCTGTCACATAAAGTAACAAATAACAGAGCAAATTGTACGTTTATCTGACACATAGCAGCTATCTCGAAGAAGAGAAATCGGGCCTTAGTTTTCTAAAACTACACTATACATATTTTCAAAGTACATTAATAGTGACATTTTCTTTTTCTTTAAACCTTAAAGGGCTGTTCTCAAATGAAAGTTAAATTTAGTTAGGCCCAGTACTTCGTATAAGCAAGGCTGTTGTCTCAATTTTTTGTGATTTCAAAGCTGTTCAAAGGGTTTCTTTCTGCTTACAAAAAAATTTCAAGTGACAAATTTATTCTATCTGTTGCTCTTTACCAATAGTGGTTGGACAAAGATTTTAAGAAATCCAGCTGCTTAACGTGCTCCTTAGTCATTCTGCTGCGGGTGTCTGTAACCACTAGTTTGCTTGCGGATGCTTTCCGACCTGATGGTACTAATAGAGAAGGGCGCGGGAAAAAAATTCGTTTCCTTCACGTCCCGATCCCGACCAACAATTTTCAATAGAGGCCCGTCCCGCGCCCATCTCTAGTACTGAACTTTCAGGAGCAATGCCTCTTCAATAAGCTATTGGGAATATCTTCAATATATTCCAACACTGACACCTCATATTGCAGCCTATGGCTGCATCCAAATAATTAGTTCTTAAATGCGATTTTAAGTTGTATTACCAGATTCCTTATCAGTCTTGCCATAGTAATTTTTTCTGATATATCGTTTATATAAATATCGATAATCGCCAATATCGGTATAAAAAATGTCATATCGGAATAACACTGATCGTCCAACAAAAATATCGCTATATCGATAAAATACCGACAACCCTACTATAAATTCATTGAAATGGCTTGTCCTAGCTCACCCATCGGATTTTCTTGACAAAACGAACTAACATCCTTTCGATCGATGACGCATTTCCTGTGGACAAACATACCGGGAATTAAAAATCAAAACATCTTTAATTATTCTTGTTAAATACATAATTGCATTCCCCTCAAAGTAGTCCCCTTCGGATGCAATACGCTGGTGCCAAGCTTTCGGTTTCTATCACTTCTATCGATTCAAATTGGTGTCCACTGAGCGGTCTCTTGAGTTTAGCGTATAGTCAGAAGTCACGTTCTGCTAAGTCAGGCGAATACCTTGGTTGCGGAACGATATGGGTCGAGTTTTTTTTCGAAATAATCACGAACTACTAGATGTCAAAATTACGAAATCGAGGTTTCACTTTTCCGAGGCCCAAATGGTCAAAATGCTTTTCACTAATCCTTTCGATATCCCAACACATACACAAAGCTTCTGCGACTTGAAGTTAGCTGTGGATGTCGGATTTTGCTTAAGGCCTGCCTTTGCAATTCCCAAGCGGTTGTAACAATTCTGGCATGAGAAAGCCTCTACCCACCCGCAGAAGACAGGCAAACACTGCTGATGATTGAATCTGTTGATTCATGAAATAGCTATAGAGCAGACCAGCCTTCTTTGTGGTGTGTATGTCTTGTTTTTGGAAAAGTTATGAACAATCATATCTTATGGACCTAGAGCATGCTGAAAAGTTCCATCTTATTTATATATTTCTTTAATCTAGAATATCCAACAAAAATCAATCTAAAATCTGGATTGAAAATCTCTTTTCGAGAATCTTGCAATCTTATAAAAACTAGATTGAAAAACTTTGACCAGTTTCTGTAAGGCTTCAGTGGTAAAATATTTTGATACATTTAGGTTTATATTGTTAAAAAAAAACCATTTAAGGTTGGTTTTAAATTAAATTTTTTTTCAGTGTACCAACTTTAGAATGATCTTTGATTGGAACTTCATCCAATGTTCTGAATAATGATGCTTACGTCGGCCATTCCGGCCTGTTATAGTCTTTTTTGAGCAGATCGTTAAAAGTATCTCGTTCCGAATGTTTAGCATGCTGTTTTTTTTGTTGCTGTTTTTACAGTTTCCTCCTATTACGTATTTTTTCAAATTAGTATTTCCCATTCTGATTAAAAATGTTCATTATTTTGATTGGCAAATTGCATTAAAGCTCACTGAATGCCTCATCAGGCAGCTCGCTCAGGATTCACCCACTTAATATGCAAGCAAATGAAATTACCAACAACCACATCCGCCCCCCCCTTCTGCAGTCCTTTGTTCAGCTTGACTCCAGCTCCTGTAAGACTTTGGTGGGGCATTCACGTCTTTCGTGTTTCGTGTAAACCAAAAATAGCATCACGTTTTAAATTGCTGCTTATCAAAACATGTTCTTGAACTGTAATCTGTTTTTGCGCTGGCGCGCACCCCCAACCGGCCCACCTGGTCGTCAGCATTTGAAATGGTTTTCAGTTCTTGGCGAAGCCCAAAGACCATCAAAGCGGCAGCGGCGACGAAGCATAAAATGAGTGAAAGCGAGTTGGAAATAAAAACGCAGCCAGCAACGCAAACTGACACATCATTTATATTAACAACTGAGAAAGGACGAGCAGGTCGAGTGCGTATGTAAATTGAAACGAGAGAAGGAAGCCACAGCCTGCCGACCCTCACCTGGCTGAGGCGGCTTACTTATCAGCGGTGAGCATAAAAAATGTACATTAGCACGAATGACTAAACGAGCTGGAAGCCAGAGGGCGGTGGCAGCGTCAGCGACAGCGACATATGGATTGGATCGCTCAGGGTTAGCCAAGTGCCCAACCCAATCTCTGCTCATTCGCATCCAAAGCAATCCGTCATCTGTGCTGGCTGTCGCCGCTCCATAAATTTGTGACACTTTTCTGCGAATTTATTACTTTAAATAAATCGCGAGCTGCCTGGGTAAAAAAATTTACATACTCAACTCTCGAGCTGATATGCTGATATGCTCATTTGGTATTCATTAGAGATGCCCGGTCCTGCCTTTTTGGCAGCTTTAATTAATTGAGCAAGACCTCGTTGCCTGCAAAAGCTTCGAAAAGGTGGCCGGGGAGCTGTGAATGGATTGGATTGCTTTTTGCGAGCTAGCTGTGCTCTTTCTATTTCCCTTCACCTCAACAATGTCGCCCCTTGGTGATTTTGGTGTTGATTTTTGAAATTGTTTGGCACTTGAGAGCGGCAAAGTGGCCCCCAGTGGCTGGGGCAATGATTGAGCAGCAAACATAGCAAACGGCATGAGCAAGTGCAGCTTCATAGATAAAACATTTGAAAATTAAAGGAGGTAAGAGCAAAAATGTTGATGGAATGTTAACTAAACAAGAATTCTTTGCCATTGGCCATAGAGCAAAATTGGAGCTCAAATGGGTTTTCCTGTATTTTGTTGGTTTCCATCTGCGTATATCACACGATTAGTGAAATGACAATTTCCTTGAGAAAGATATCACCAGTTTTTATTAAAGCAGCCACCAACAACAAATCCATTTTTTATATCCAAGTGTCGCCTTGTTTCTTTTTTATATGCACATTACGTATACGCAGCGTTGTCCGAACGAGTCATAAGTTAGGTCATCATTATGGATAAACGCAATGTATGTGGGTTTTATGTACTTAACACTTCAGCTTGCCGCCCAGCGACGACACTGAGTCCAACTCGAGGAGGGGAGAACTCAGCCGACGAGGTCGAGCAGATGAGCAATTTATCTCGCAGCTGTTTACTGTTTCACTTGGAGCGTCCTTCGCCACCGTCCGTCATACGCTTGGCTACAGCCACTTATGCTCATACCATGTGTGTGTGTGTGCGTGTGTGTGGGTGTGCTGTAAATACATCAACACACATCCAAATAAAAATAAACAGCCAGTGTCCTTGCGGCCATTGCCACGTATAAAAAAAAGAGCAAAATGTGACTGAGTCGGCGGGGCGTCTGCGAAAGTGAAATTAAAACTAAGTTCAGCCAAAGGGGCACGACCGTCAATTAACAGTGCAGGTCGCACGGTGGCTTATTTCCATAAAAAATTGATGACAAATGCTAAAAAATGAAGGGAATAAAGATTTACCGCTGTACTTGAACGGAAAATTTTTCAACCAGAATGGCAAATGTCAACTTTGTGTAAACAAAGCAATTAAGTTTGATGAAAAATCTACTGGAAATTTATGCTGGGTTTACATAGCTTCACAGAGAGTCACATTTCAGTGTTACAGCGTAATATGAACGAAAAATGCCTTGTCACAAAAATCACTTGGTGTCTCATACTTTCTGTTACGCCAATTTGAACAATTTTTAATTGTGTCACAAATTGTCACAGAAAATAGAGTCACAGTGTGACGCACTGGTACAGCCACAATATACATATGAGCATAAAAATCTGAATACTTACAAACATACACACGTATTTATGTACATATGATCGAATTTTTGTTGCATCAAATTGTCGATACATTCATACTTTTGTGAATCAATTTGTTTGTATTCCAGTCTATAGCAGCAGTTTCTTGCGAATTTGTATAAGCAAAACAATGTTGTTAATATATCATATATTTCAATTTATTTAAGCTAGATGGTTTACCCCAATTCTACGAATCAATGAAAGCCAAAGTAGTCAAAGCCAAAGCTATCTTGCCGATAATATCAAATCTATACTTAAGTATACAAATATTTGTAATGTTTTTTATAAGTATTATTTTTTGCCTATCTCTGCCCCATATGAAAGAATTTTTTGCTGTGGAGGCCAAATACTTACCGCAAAATGAAACAAACTAAGTGACGAAATATTGGAAACTCTTGTTATGTTAAAAAAGCTAGATTGTATATAAGTCATCATAGGATAAGGAAATTTAACCTTATATTTGGATTAAAGCCCTTTCAGTAAGATTCTTAAAATGTTTGTAATGAAGTAAATTTGTTTTGTTTTGTTTTTAATATCCATTGTACTGTTTTTGTACCTTACCTTTTCCTAGGTATTGGATATTCCGGATACCTTTTACCTTACCTAGGTATATTTTTTTGACGTTTACCTTGTACTTAGCTAGGTAGGAAAATTAAGTACTTTTCCAATCACTGTCTATAGGAATGTACCTTTGGTACAGAGTATACAATTCCTTGTAAGTCAATTAAAGACTTAAATGCAAATCAAATTCCACTAACAATTTCTAAATAGATTACAGAACTAAGGAAAATTCACTTCATGTACATCTAGCAACTGTACGAGTGCCTTATTTGGCATTTACTTTTCATTCCACCGACCAACCAGCAATACTTTTTAAAACTTTTGGTGTTGCGAGAACACGAATCAATTTCACTTTCGAAAAGTCGCCGTGGAAGTGGAATTGAGAACATGCCTAATAAACTCCTTTTTGAATGTTGTCAATCCCTTCAGTACCGCTCAGTACTGAATCGAAGCTGAATCAGCACTGATATGGAAACGCTGGAACTGAAATCATGGCTGCCATTACATGCTTTACAGTCATGAATTTAACTCAGACAGAGCCTATTACTTCATGACCTTTGCTTCTTTTATGTATGGACTTAAGAACTGAATTCATGAGTAAGTTTTTTACTCTCAGATCTGAACAGCATTGATAAATTCAGTACTGAGG